>APFE031372624.1:60553-80752 GCA_000404065.3 Pinus taeda
GTGAGGTAATAGCTACCAAATCTAGTCCTCGCAATCTTCAACAACTCCAATCTTGAGTGACTGCGGAAAAGGCCATGGGTATTGCTATGATTTGTAATAAATTTTATCATTTGTTTGATTTTCTTGTATAAATCACCAATCCATTTGTATTGTTCATTTTTGCTCTTAACAACATCATGCATCAAAAGGTTCAATGTGTGAACCAAACACCCAGACCAAAATATGTTGGGGTATTTATCCTCAATAATTGCTCTCGCTAACTTACAATTAGGAGCATTATAAGTGATGACTTGGATGACATTGTATGGCCCAATACGGTCAATTGTTTCAAGTAATGTTTCTGCAATGTTGATGTCGGTCTTGAACTTGTCTGAGTAATCATATGCATTTAGAAAGATGGCACCACTAACAGACACAGCAAGAACACTTATCAATGGCTTGCCTTTTACATTTGTCCATCCACCAGATACAATGGACAACCCATGGTCAATCCAAGAACTTGTCATTTTATTTAAAGAATGTGATATTTTTGCTTTTTCATGATCAAGTCCAACGGTTCTTGCCTTGTCATACCTAGGGCTCATGTATCCTTTAGGGGCATCATTTATGGCAGAAACCATTTCGTGCCAATAAGGTGAGCGAAGAACATTGAATGGTATCCCACATGCATAGAGAAACCTGTAAACTTTTGAATCTACATCATTCCTACACCCTTCATCAAGGAAATTTGATATGGTTCTACGCCTTAAAGCTGGTGACCCTATGCCTCCATATCCACTGCCTTGGGAGGATGCTGAAGGAGTTCTTTGTGCTTGTGATTGTGAGCTTGGTTCAAATAAACCCCTTGATTTTTTAGATTTGTATTGGGCTTCCTCCTCTTCCCTTATATATTTGGCTCTATCTATTGTTGACACACCTGCACAAGTTTTGATTCCTATTTGTTTATCTCCATCCCATGGCCTTTTCTCGTAGAGGTGTTTTCTGGCACGAGTATATGAACCTGTGTAATTATTGTTGCAATGGGGGCAATGAAATTTAGTGTTTCCACCCCCTTTCCCTGCTTCAGGCCTGTTAACATATTTCCACAATGGGGTTTGGTCTTGTTTAGTTTTTTCAGCTGTTGAATCATGTTCACCCTCCTCCAGCTCCTCCTCATCGGGGTTTTCATCAAATCCACTTTGTCCCCCTTCTTCATCCCCTTCTTCATTTTGAACCCTCCTTTTCCTACTCTCCAGCACCATAATAACCAGAAAAGGAACCAAGAAAAAGAAAATGCCAAGAAATATAACCATGATGTTTGAAATTTGTAGTTTTGAATTTGCAAAATTTAATAAAATGGAATGGGAATGGGAATGAGAAAAATGTATTTATTTATTTAGATTCTAGAAATTAGGACTAAATTACTAACCTACCTCAAATCCAAGACTCCTTGCTCCTTGCTCCTCGGCGTTCGCAGCCTCACTCCTCGCTCCTTGGCACAAGCTCCTTGCTCCTTGGCTCTCCTTGGCTCCAAGCTCTCTCAAGTCACAATGACTTACAAAAAGCCCTCCTTCCCTTTATATAACAAAAAATTCTTTAAAAAAATAGTTTTTTTAGCGCGCGTATTTTTATCCGCCGAATTCGCGCCTAACCGTAGCGCGCGTCGCTCCAGGAGCGAAAAATAAAGCCCGAGAGTGATCGCTCCCGGGCTTTATTTTTCGCTCTTGGAGCGACGGGAGTGACACTCCCGAGGTCGCTCCCTGTTTTGGCAGGGAGTGCAAATTTTTTTCCGGGAGCACGACCCGCTCCCACCCAGAGCGCGGATTGGGGGCGCGATCGAGGGGGGCTCCCCCGCAACACTGTTATGAACTTAACGTAGAGCACTTATTCAACAATGCTTCAACCATAGTGTCAATTAAATCTTAATGCCAAAGTGACTTAACTCATCAACAAGATTAGAAGATTTAGAGTTTAGAAGTTTGAATGGTTTAAGAGTCAAGTTAACAAATTCTCAAATTTAACACAAGACAAACAATTATTCGAATTTAACAATATAAACCACTATGAGCCAATTTAATTATGAAAGAGCCACTTGTGAAAAGGTACAGGATAGCAGTGAGCAAATCACTTCAAACCAAAAATCTATCAAGCAGTATGAAACATAAAATGACCAATGAGCTACCTAATGACTTGCCAATGTACATTTATGAATTGTAGCCCACTTATGAGGCAATATTCAACGTATATCAGATTTGAAAATTCTTATTACAGCCATAAGAAAAATGGACAAGCAGTGAGCTACTAGTGCAATAATTGATGCCAAAATATACCCAAAACTTTCCAAATGCTTAAACCAATTTACCAATGTGTAATTATGAGTTTTAGGGCTTCTTAAGATGTATTATTTAGAAAATGTTCAGATCTGATATATTCAGTCATGCAGGGATATTCCAGAAAGTAAATGATTGGATCTAAGCTAGATATACAATACCCTAGTAGCCAAACAATTAGGAAAACTTTACTATGAAATTGTTAGTGTTTAGCTTACTTTGATGAGATTTTAGGGCTTTGAAATCACTGCTATGAATAACTTATTACAGTTGTAGCGAAATAGTGAGAAAATGAGGGTTTAAAGGGAAAACCCTAGGCCTAAGGCCCTATAGATTACTTGCCCAAATTTGCCAAAAAATTCTCCAATGAAGATGTCACCTGAAAACAAAAGCTTTGAGCCAATATTTTCTGCAAAATACACCAAATATTCAGTCTAGAAAATTTCAGAGGGTAACCAAGGGTGAAGGGGAGGCAAACTAGGGCCAAGAAAGGCTAGGAAGAGGGCCAAAAGAGAAGGGAGAAGGCGTTAATAGCCCTACAGCTAGGGAGGAAAGCCTAACCAGGGCTACGCTAGGGAAAAAGAAGGCCTTGGAGACCATGCCAAGCCTCTTAGAGGTTGCGACCAAGGGGATAGAGGCCTTGTAGGCCTCCTACTACAAGCCCTAAGAGGGTTGCAGCCCAAGGGAAGCGAGGGCCCAAAGGGGGTCGCAACAAGGAGGAGGACAAAGGCCAAGGGGATAGGGAGGAGGACGAAGGCCGAGGAGGGAGGAGGAGAGGTTGTGGATGAGGGAAGTTGAGCGGAGGGGACGAAGGGTCGAGGAGGGGAGGCTGAGGGGCCTAGAGGCCACAGCTAGGCCTAAAAAGGCCTCTAAGGCTTGACGTAGGGCTTAATGAAGGACGTCGAGAGGCCTAGGGGCTGTGACTAGCCTTTGGGAGGCTTAAAACCCAGACGCAGAGGGCAAGAAGGTTGACACAGGGGATGAGAGGAAGAAGTTGGCCTTCGAGAGACTAGATCTGGGCTTAGGAGCCCCAAAACTCGAAACCCCAGCTCTGAAAAAATTAATCTTCTTTAGATTTGAATTTTACTGCAAATTCTTCAATGGTTGGCCCTACAAAAAATTTGGAGGCTAAATCTTATCTTCAAAGGCCTAGATCTAACTCTATTCCAGCTCTTCTTTGTTTGATCACACTTGCAAAAATAAATTCACAAATGCCAAAAACCCCAATATATACAAATATTCTCAAAACCCCAATTAGAAAAATTATTTACAAAATATTATACAAAATTATTTACAAATATACAAGGCTTTTTAAAAGAAATTTTGAGAAATAATTTTTCATGAAATTTTTTGATAAATGGCAAGTGTATTTCTAAGAATATATGCAAAGCTACAGCCTTAGCGAAGTTAAATAAACCATATAAATATTTAGAGTTCAAACAAGGTCAGCCTACATCAACAGTTTGTGAACTTGGAGCCCAAGAACTGGAAAACCTGCAAACACTATATATTTTCTTCAAGAAAGATTGTTAGACATATGGTGAATCAAATCACCTAAGATAACCCAAAATCTACAAATTGAATGACCTTATCCCCATCTAATGAATAAACAAACTTTTAAAACTTTACACAATATAAGAAAGTCTGTACCCAACACATACCACAAATCAGTAGACAATAAACACCATGAACTGCACCCCAAAGTCTTTATTATGATTCAAAAATTGTTCTTAGCGGGACAGTAGCATTACATCAGCGTTTCTGCAGAATTTTCTTAGCCAAACATCTAATGGTTTTGACACACAAATGACTCTCTATATATAAATAAATCTTCCAAGTGGAAAAATAACGGCTATTTGGCTTGATCCTCGTCGAAATAATCTCAGTTGTCGATAAATCCTTGATCAACTTTTAATCTTTGACGTTCAAATAATTATTTCGAATGTCATTTAACCAATTTTTTATTAGCTCAAAATTAATTATTTTGAGCTAATTTCCTCAAAAATTTAATTGACTTAACCACCAAGGTCCAAGGGTCCATTTTTTCTTGAAATTTCCAATATTTCCTTGCAGGACCTCCAAAAATTAATTCATTTCAAACCCACGAATTTTTTCACTTGGAGAATTTAATTTCTTTAGGCATTTAATTTTGACTCAAATTAATTAATTTTCTAGATTACGATTAATTTATTTTTTTGCCAAAAAAATTAATTAATTGACATTTAAGGGGATTAATTATTTTTTCCACCCTCTAATATTTTAGCCATGGTGTCTAAGTATGAGGAACCATGCACTAAAATATTTTTTACACAAAATAATTACATTTTCAACCCAAGGGGGAACACCCATTCGATATAGAATTACATACCCAATTTTGCGACACAATATAATCTAATAGACCAAATGATTTGTAATAAAATAATTTAGCCAATTAGCTTAAATTATTCCCAAATCACTTTTACATAAGATTGACTAGAACACTAGGACTCACCTAAGAATAATTTAGCCAATTAGCTTAAATTATTCCCAAATCACTTTTACATAAGATCTGACTAGAACACGAAGACTCACCTAAAACTTTGACAAAGAATTCCACTCTAGCTTTGGGGTAAAGTTGGAGGGAAAAAATTTGCCAACCATTTGTGTTTAGAAACACAGATGAGTCAGTGAGACGAAAAACCTCCTAGGTTGACACTCTTGTCAAAATAATAGGCTTACCTAGGTTGCTACATACATATAAAGTCTTACAAGCATCATTTACATTAAAAATTTGCAAAATGGATTTACAATGACATAATAAATAAATGATCGATGATAGGATCCTTTGAAAAATTTTGGTAAATCTACTCACTTGAAACTTTGACAAAAAATGTGCAACATCTAGCTCCATATAGGGACACGTTGTTTCCATGAAGTAACGTGACAATACCAGAATCCTTCATCCAAGAAAATAGAGGTCCATCAAATAGATATCTATTCAAAATCGAAATCATCATGCATCATTAGGGAAATTTTGACGTCTAAAATGGGTCTCCTAAGGAAATGATAAAATAATAGTGGAAATAATAAAATAAGATTACATTACATCATCAAATTTTAGAGGGAAAAAAGAAAAAACTACTTTTTCAACTCATACTTTCAACTTATCTCCCTATGGGTTTACTCAAATTTTAAGCGAGAACACTTGTTGGATGCATAATTTGATTCCTCATCCAATGAGTACCCATGTTGCATACTTTCGATGGACCCTGCTACACGAAAAATGAGAAATACATGAAAAAATGTTACTGCAATCACTTTTTTCATGTATTTCTCATTTTTCGTGTAACAAGGTCCATTGAAAGTACGCAACAAGGGTACTCTTTGGATGAGGAATTAAATTTTACATCCAATGAGTACTCCCACTCGAAATTTGAGAAAAACCTTTGGGAAATAAGTTGAAAATACAAGTTGAAAAAATAGTTTTATTATTTTATTATTTTTTAATTTTTTTACTTTTTTATCCCAAAAATGATGAATCATCCCCCATGGTTGACATCATCATCTTGAATCCTATTGGTTCTTATAAAGTTTATTTTGGTTGTATATTTTTCTTAGGAGGCCCATTTTAGACCTCAAAAGTTCTCTAATATATAATAAATCCTGCTAGAATAGAAAAATCTAACAAATTGAAATATAAAAGACATAACATAAATGCGTGAAATAAAACTATCTAACGACATGAAATAAAAAGGAGTAGGGTTAGAGATACTCTACAAATGATGCCCTATGGCATCAGATGTCATCAATGTGGCACAATCTCGAACATTTGCTTGCTGACTGGTAGATCAATAGGATGCTTGCCAGATGTCCCTTACTGAAAATTTACAGTCTTTGGTTGATGAATTTCCTGATCATTGTGCTACATATCTCTATTAAACTGAAACCTGCTTCTCTTTCTGCTCAAAGGAGGGGATGGGCAGTGGAACGAAGAAAAGTGATAAACTGGCTGGAGAAACTCTTACTCAAAATGCGGTGGATGACCCTGTGGCACAACTTCACCACTTTCCAACCTCTATGGAACTTCCACATGATATCTTCTTTCCACTTCTCTGTATAATCTAACCATGCCACCAACTACTGCGAGAATAGTGGCGTAAGATAAATCTATCTGAATAGACCCACCTAAATCAACTGCAAATTTTCTGGAAAGAAGCATCCCCCATACATCCGTTGCATCAACAAATGATATGTCCATGGTGATGATCATGTATAGGTAATCAACCAAGGAGACCTGTAGATCTTTAACCACGCCAAGGACTTCAACCTTTTTATAATCCATTAAGCAAATGTTATTGTAAGGTCTAGATATTCTTAAGTTTAATTGTTCCATAACTTTCTTAGTCATTACATTTGCAGATGCACCAAAATCAAGCATGTAATTGTGGAGCAAACGGACATTTATGTCCAAAGTTGGGAAGAAGGATTGATGATCCTCCTTTGTCATGTAGTAGCTTAAATCTTTCAACTTAATTACCTCATCCTTAGTATTGTTATCAACATGACCTTGCTGGACCATACCCAAAGCCTAGAAAGATGCCCTTTGAGATGGAATTTTTAAAAGTTCAAGCACTGGGACAAATGTCTTAATGTTATTAATCCATGCAGCCCAATCCACTTTCAATCCTGATTTGTATTTTTCAGAAGTAAGTTGTTTATTTTGATTTTGATCTTTACTTTTCCTTTGATAGGTGTATCCCTTACTTCTAACAATGTCTAGAATTTGTTGTTGAGATGATTTGTCATCGTATGCCTGAGTGATGGGGTCATTTTCTTCACTGAAATTATTTATGGCAAATGATGAAGAAATCATATCAGCACATCGACTTTCTTTAGGAGTATCTTGTCCTGCATTATTTACTTGTTGATTTGTTCCTTCCTCTAAAATTCTTCTAGCAAAGGGACATGTACTTTCCTCAAGGAAGCTCTCACAAGGCCTGCAAAAAGGGATAGGTTCATCAACAATATTAGCAGACTCAAGCGGCAAGTAGGCATTTGATTATTAGGAGGATTATTTCTTGGCCAAGGATTGTTGTTACCCCTGTTATTATTATTATTCCTAGACCACATACTCTGCGTTTAGTTTCTCTCCATCTGCGTTAACTGATTTTGCAGATCACTTATTTGTCCGACATGTTCTATCTTCATTTCCCTGATTACTCTAGTTAATTCTTTAACTGAATCTGCCTCTTCTTCTTTCATTTCATTTCCCTTAGGTTTAATAGGACCTCTAACTTACTTGAAGCTTTTCTATCTTTTTCCAACGCTTCAGTTGTACTCTGAGCAGGGGCTAAGGTAATGGATTTGGCACGTCTAATCTCATATTGAGTGTCACCGTTAAAATCTTCGAGATATTATTCCAAAATTTTCTTGTCAGGAGACCTATAATCTTGAGTCATATCTTTTAGAAGACCATTAAATCTTTGGTTGAATTCTTCCACCGTTTCATTCTCTCTTTTCTTTATAGTATTCAATTCTTTGACCAAGTACTTTCCTTCCCTCTTATCCCCATATTTGTCTTTGAATGCATCAGTGAGGGTTCTTAAGGAGTCAAAGGCATTATCCGCTTTGTCATGAAACCAGTGAAGTGCATTCTCTGTTGAGAAATCCAAAGTGAGGCAATTATATGATTTCTCTTAATATGACATTACCTTGTGATGATTTTCATTATTATTATTTGTTCTTTTAGAATTGTCTTTTCTTATCATCAAGACTAATGCCAAGCAACAAATTAAAGAGAACACAAGATGTAGGCATGCTGCCAAGGCAAAACCCCTCTCTAGGGAAAAACCCAGTGAAAATTCTTCCTTTAGTAGATTTAAGATGAGATGACCAAGACTCTTACAACTTAGACTCGATACTACCTCCATCAATTCATCCTTATTTGTTCTTCCTTTTCACTATGTTTGCATTCCATAAACCATATCTTCGGAGCACAATCCGCTATAGACTGAGATACACTGTCGGGAACTTGAGACTACATGGATATTCAAATGCTAACTGGGTTGGTAGTGTGGTGGATCGTAAGAGTACGTCTGGTTGTTGCTTCTCTTTGGGGTCTGCTTCAATATCATGGATGAGCAGGCAAAAAGTGGTTGCTCTAAGCACCGCCAAGGCCGAATACATTGCTGCAAGTATGGCCTGTTGTGAAGTTGTTTGGTTGAGGAAGCTCTTCAGTGAGATATTTGAGCACGTGTTAGATACCACCTTGATCTTCTATGACAACCAGAGTGGGATTCGCCTATCAGAGAATCCTGTGTTCTACTACCGCTCTGAGCACATTGATATCAAGTACCACTTTATCCAGGATATGGTACAATGGGAGCAATAAGGCTCCATCACATTAGAACATATGAGTAGGTCGCAAACATTCTCATGAAGCCTTTGGGGAAGGTCAAATTCTTAACCTTCCAAGAGAGACTTGGAATCGTGGAACGACACTCCCATGAGGGTCTTGTATGAGTTAGACACTGAGCTCTGGGAGCTCCTGGGAGCTTAGGGTACAGCGACCATAGGGTGAGTGGTTCACGTTCCCCTAGTGGTGTGCTAGATACAGGGTGAGTGGTTCACGTTCCCCTAGTGGTGTGCTAGATACAGGGTGAGTGGTTCACCTTCCCCTGTAATACCCCATGATGGTTGACATGTCTGTAGGGTGAATGGTTCACCTTCCCCTACTAGGACACATGTATGTAGGGTGAGTGGTTCACCTTCCCTTACGATTGACATATGCATAGGATGAGTGGTTCACCTTCTCATGTCGATGCCCCAGCACACATCCTACTCATAGAATCTACGACTCATGGGAAGTACCTCTCATCCGGACAATGAGTTGGGAAAAGATGGTTAGGGACCATAACACTGTCGGTGGACGCATCGTGTACTATCGTACTCCCTATGACTAGGATGCATGGTGTTCAACAACTTGATCTAGGATTAAGGACTGACTTTAGTCAGTGGAGAGTGGTATGATCTTATGACCCACTCTCGATCACTTCTTTTTCATTATTACTTCATGGTTCAGTAGAGCAAAGCAAGGCAGTGATGACAGAGATGGCACATGATGACAGAATGGCATGATGATGATAGATGGATTGGCAAATGGAATTCTCCCTAGTTGAGAGGGACTGTTAAAATTGGCAACTAGGGCCAAATTCCACCTTAGGAAAGCTCATACGATGGAGATAATTATTGCATTGGATTCCTCTTTCGAGAGGTCCAATTTTGATATAAAGATCATCTCATTCTGACAAGCGAAAATGGAATTTTGAATTTATTCTTTCTCATGCACAAATTGTCAAGGTCGGCCTTAGTCAAATGCAAGCTCAAAAGCCTAATAGATGTGTCTCCTCACCCTCAACGAAGTGTATAAATAGGAGTGGCCTCTCTCCTCATTTGGACATCACTCGTCTCATCACATATCTCTCTCTCTCCTCTCTTAATTGGTTCATACAACATGGACGTAGCTTCTCCCCACTTTGCACGTGTGGCAGGAGGCCGAATTTCAAGAAAACAGACCAACGTTGACCAAGGCTCTTTTGACCAACATTGACTTCGCTTTTGAAGTCAGAAATTTGATCTTTGGAGGCCGCATTTACTGGCATAGGAATCGAGGTGATTGGGACAATTTGACCAAGGTTGACTTCAATATTGACTTCAAATTTGACTGCATAAATTACAGCAGTGTTTCTCTCCTTTGATTGGGTTGACTGAATTCTTTTGCGCTGACTTTGACTCTCTTGGAAGGCCGAATTAATCTGTTGTTGACAAGCTGCTTGGAGGACATTTTGGTGCTGCTTTGACCAGCGTTAACTTTCTGGTTAGGGCTGCAGTTGACTGTTGATTTTGACAACATTGTTTTGGGCAAGTTAATTTGATATTTGTACACTCTTTGTTGAACTATTGAATAATAAGAAGAAGATTTGATCCAAGGGTTTCCCCACATTGGGCTTTTTCCCTGGCATCCGCCAAATCTTGTGTCCTCTTGTCTTGGCTTATCTTTTGCACATGTTTTTATGTTCTATTTGCATTTACTATCAATGTGTTTAAGATAATGTGATTGTTACTGGAAATAATAGGAAATTGGCATTGGGCTGACAAGGAACATTGAAGTAAATTGTGTTAAAGCATAGAACATCCCATTGTTATCTAAAATTAACAACCACTCATGTGCTTCCCCTTCTAAATGTAACGTGGCAAATAGGATTGTGTCTACTTCGGCCATCGGATTGACCCTGAAGTAGGTGTCCAATTTTTCCAACCAACCCTTGTTGTGCATTTTTCCCCGAGGCTTATTCCTGTATCAAAAGTTGTCGTACTCGTTGAGGTCATAGCCTTTCGAGTATTTTCATCCCATCTTGCATAATCCTGAACATAGTTGTTAAGGAGTTGATTTGGTTCAACCGCTTCTTGGGCTATTGGCACCTGATTATCTATGAATTGTGGTAGAAGTGGTCCACTGCTCTTCCTGTTGCTTGCTTGGTTGTTGGGCGGACCACTGTTATGGTTTCCACTTCCTTCTATAGTAGTTCTATTGGTGGCAGTGACATTTGGCTGCCCTGTGAGCTGAGCAATCAACATTGCGATTTGTTGTTGCCCCTAAATCATTTGTTGTCCTCGTTGACGCAGTTGTTGATACATTTGTTGTCCCTATATCAATTCCTGAAGTAGAATACCAAGAGCATATTCTCCTTGCCCTGTTCTATCTCCCATGGCGAAACGGCGGGTATTCCTCCTAATTATTACTGTGGCGTTACTAGTGTCCTCAAGAGCATAAAAATGCCATCCACTCATAGGCTAGCAGGATGCTTATGCTTTGATACCACTGTAATAGTGTTAAAAATTGGCAACTAGGGCCAAATTCCACCTTGGGACAGCTCATTTGATGGAGATGATGATTGCATTTGATTCCTCTTTTAGAGAGGTCCAAGGTTGATGTAAAGATCATCTCATTCGAACAAGCAGAAGTGTGATTTTGAATTGATACCCACACATGTGCAAATTGATCAAGTCAGCTTCATCATTATGTAGGCTCAAGAAGCCCAATGGATGTGTCTCTTCACCCACAATGAAGCGATAAATACAAGACACCTCACACCTCATTTGGACATCCAACACTCACACATTCTTCTCTCTCTCTTCATCGGATTGGTTCGTACAGCTTGGGGACTCTCTCTCTCTCTCTCACACGTGCGGCTAGGAGGACAAAATTTCTGGGCATAAATTAGAGGCTGAATTTCAAATAGTTTGACCAGCATTGACCGAGGTGATTTTGACCAGTTTTGACTGCGGTTTTTGGGGCAAAATTTCGATTTTCTTACGCTGCAATGATTGGCACAGAAATCAAGGTTTTCTGGGTTGTTTGACCTGTGTTGACTGCAGGCCTATTTGACCACAAGTTGACCAGGTTTAACTAGAGCTTTTGAGATTGTTTTGGGTTGACTTTGACCGTTGTTGGAGGTCGAGTTTGACTGCCTTTGACCGAGCTTCAAAGGAGGTGTTTGACTATTGTTTTGACCAATGTTGATTTTTTGGTTAGGGTTGAAGTTTGACTACAGTTGACTGCAAAATTTGACAAGGCTGATTTGACTTTGTATTGGTAAAGTCTATTTGACTTTTGTACTATCTCTCTATGTTGAATTATTGAATAATAAGAAGAAGAATTGATCGGTTTTCCCAACATTGGGGTTTTCCCCTAGCATCCGCCAACTCTGGTGTCCTCTTGTCTTGGATTGTCTTCTGCATTTTGTTTTATATTCTATCTGCATTTACGATCATTGTGATTAATGGTTAATGTGATTGCTATTGGAAATAACTGAAAATGTTTTATTGCGCTACTAAAAGAACATTGAAATAAATTGTGCTAAGCATAGAGCATACCATTGTTAACTAAAATTAACATGTTATCAGAGCCCACGTGAAGACAAAGCCCAAGCAAGAGTGAGAAAAGCAATCACTATGGAAAGTTATTGGACAAGAATTTTGAGCTAGCTTCAATGGCGACTACATCATACTTCAAATCTGAGGACAAGCTTAAGGACAAATCTGACTATCATACATGGAAGATGTCTATGGATTTGACTTTGGGAGAGAATGATGCTATGGACTATGTAAAGGGAAGAGTGGTGGAGCCTCCTTCAAATGCACCCACTACTGCAAAAAAAAAAGTACAAGAAAGATGAGGTCAAAACTAAGAAAATTATTGTAAATTCCATTCACAAGGAGATGTATGACAAGCTGGTTGGGATGTTCAAAGTAAACAATGCAAATCAAGTCCTCTTTCTCAAGAACAAACTAAAAGACATTAATATGGATAGAGGAGAGTCCATTCAATCCTACTTCATGAGGATTACTGAAATCAAGGATGATCTTCTATCTATTGGAGAAGTTGTTGGTGATAGGGAGCTCACTCTTATTGCACTTGGAGGTCATACAAGAGAATGGGATGTGTTTAACACCACCATCCTCAACAATGACAGGATTTCGGGTTTTAATGAATTGTTGGCTAGATGCACTCAAGAAAATATAAGGATGATGGAAAGAGATAAGCCCTCAAATGGAAATAATCTTACCGCTTTCTCCACTCATGCTAAAAAGAAGAACAATGTTGGTCCAAGAAGACAAGGTCAAGGATTTAAGTCGAGATTCAAAGAAGGAAGAAAAGGAAGATGCTTCAATTGCAACAGGGTTAGCCATTATGCTAGAGAGTGTCCTCACAAGAAGGATACTCCTAGGGATGATGACAACAACCACAACAACTACAAAAGCAATGGCAATCAAAGGAACAACAACTTCAACAACAAAGAAAAGAGGAATGCTCCTACTACTCGATATGGAAATGGTCGTCCTCCCAAAAGATCAAGAAATTCCAGGTATGAGGAAAGTAATATTGTAGAAAAAAAATGAATTTTATCTTATTTTTGCTTTATCTATTGCCTCTCCTCCAGATACATTGGATCATTGGTTGATTGATAGTGGAGCCTCACGGCACTTCACTGGGTACAAAGAGTCCCTATCAAATTTGGTTGAAAAGAAGACTAACTTGCAAATGACACTTGGAAATAATGCCACCTATCCCGTGAAAGGAAAAGGTATCGTCACTCTTCACTTGAATCAAGGTCAAACCATCCATCTACAAGAAGTATTGTATGTGTCTGATTTGAAGAAGAACCTGGTATCTATTTTTGCGATGGAAGATAAAGGCTTCAAGGTAGCATCCATTGATGGAAAGGTACATCTTTGGCAAAGAATGTTGAAGGAAATGTAACTAAGTTAGGTCTTCATAAATGTACCTTTGATATTTGTATTTATCCAAGAAAAGAAATATTATTTTTATGATATATGTCAATGAGTTTCTTGCTCATTGAAGTAGGTCTAGCACATGTTAAAGTGTTATACGTAAGTCAAAAGGTCAAAAGAATTATGTTAAAGACCTTAGGGGTATGTTACATTGTGTATAAGAGTCAAAGAAGTCACCTCCAAGCAAAGTCAAGTCTCCTCCTAGCAAAGTCACCATCAAAAAAAGCAATGGCACCATTAAAAGCACACATCGAAGCAAAGGAAGTCAAGTCGGCCTCAAGGCAGCGAGTCGGCCTAAAGGAGGGATAGTCCTATATATATAAAGTTTGTCCACTCCTCAAAAGAAAATGAAATTATCTATGAAATCAGCGAGCAAGAGCAGTCAAATAAAAGGTGGAAAAGTCGAGTTTAAAGGAGCCTCTAGTGCAGCGAAGGAGGAAATATAACCAAAGTATAAAGGATTGTTTTAGGGTGAATTGTGGCCACACGTGCGAGGAATAGGAGGGTTGTCTGCGGTCACTACAACAGCAACATTAAAGTTGCTCATCTCTCATCGATTGGGCTACAAACTACACCTACTAGGCCTCCTATCCAAGCGAAGAAGGAAGGACCGCAAGCGAAGGAAAAAGGAGCCATATAACATCAACAAGAACTCTCACACGTGCGAGAATTAGGGCTGCAATGTTCACACTAAGCCTACAACTATACATCAAGAAGGGACTCGGTTGATCAAGAGAAGGAAGGAGTATTCTTAGGTGAAGGATATCACTAAAGATAAGTATCTCTTCTAGAAAGACTATTAACAGTGGAAGGAAGAACGGAGTGTCGGAAGGAGGATGAAGTGTCGGAAGAAGGTGGACAAAGTGTCGGGGAGACATAGTGCAGAGAAAAGGAAGGACTTGATTTGTGCTTGGAGGATCTTCTAGTCAAGGGTCTAGGGTTTGGCATTGATCAAAAAAAAAGCTTCAATAAGAGAAAACTTACCGAAGGGTTTTCCTCTCAAGAGAAGAGAGGTTTTGACCCTAGCAGAGAGCCAATATCTTGTGTTCTTGTTTTATGTTTTGATAGCAGTTTGATGAAGTACGCACACATACATTAATAAGAGAAGAAGAAGATTAAGCTAACAAAGACAAGAAAAGTAAAAAAACTTCACAAATTGTTATCTAGTCCCGAAGAATCACTCTACACCTAATTGCCCAAGATTCTTCAACATGGTATCAGAGTTAAGGTGACACATCAAGGAAAGGGCAACTTAAGAACACTCATCAAGGAAAGGCATCTACAAGGTTGAAGCATCAAACCAAATCTACTCAAGGGAAAGAAGACCTACCATCTATCATTCATCAAGGAGGACTACATAGCAAGAAGAAGAGCCTTACACAAAGGCACCTACAAAGAAGAGCAGATCAAAGAGGGACCTACATCATCTACAAGTTACCAAGCAAATCTCATCATCAAGCAAGTCCACTTGGAGAAGGCAACTTGAGGAACATCAAGATCCTAGGAAGGCAAGCCATCAAGTCTTCAAGGAGAAAGCAAATCCACTACATCTCAAAATCTATCAAGTAAGTATATGTCCCCTTCTGAATATACATTGATGTTTTTTTGCAAGGAAAACAACAAATTGGTAGGTACCAATAACTTTCTTGCATGGAAGAATGTAAGGTTCCCTAATTTACTCATACATGAATGTAAAGCTCTAATTTATTCAACAAGAATGTAAGGTTCTGATTTGCTCATACATTTTTCTTTAACAAGATATGGAAACTATTTTATGAACTTAAATAGAATTCATAACATCAAATTTTCATTGATTCGTTGTTGAGTACTTACCTAGTTTACTGTGGTTGAAGATGCCTCAGAATTTGCTCCTGTTCTCGTTCCTGCTTCTGTTACCAAAAGACCAAAACCACCCAGCCAAACTGGGTACAACCTAGGTACTCAATCCCAAAGTGCAAGTCAATTGACGCAATCTGGTCCCCTATGCCCAAAAACTTAAGAACAACTGAACTCTTCCTCTCAGTAAGTAAGATTCTCAGAAATTTCCCTTTCTCAACCTCCTCCCCTTCCTCAAAATTTTCTTCTCCTTTTATTTCTCTGCCCATCGCCTTCTTCCCATCTTCGTGTCATTATTTTTGTTACATGTAACTTTTTATAAAAATCAAATCTCAATTGATTTTATGGATTTTATTTTGAATACGTAGGATTTGATTTAATTAAAGTTTATTATTATTCTAATAAATTAATTTGATTTATTTAGTTTATTATTTTAATTAATTTATATTATTATTTTATTAATTTTAATTTTAAATATAATTTGTAAATTAAAATTAACATTTTCTTTTAGTTTAAGGATTTATCATATATATATATAGGTATTTATGGTGGTATATGTATTACCTACCTAATTTGATATATATGATATCCTAGTGAGGTAGAGATTTATTTCGATAATTAATTCATTACCTTAATTTATATCTCTCCCTGTAGTAACCAGCCTATATATAGTGTGATACATGCGTGTCCATGCATATGTAGCTATCGTATGGACGTCTCATATGTATGCTAATATTCATATTTTATTTATAGTTGTAGGTGGCTCATTACAAAGAAGAGGACTGATTTATTTCTCAAGGAGAATGAACTCCTAAAACATGTCAAAGGAAATATCCCTATCCCTACTAAAGAACAAACTCAAGCCTTAGCCAAGTATAATAAGGATGAGACAAGAGCTCAAAGGATTCTAATAAAATCTATCAAGGACTCTCTCATTCCTTATGTCTCTAAATTTGAAACATCAAAAGAAATCTATGATAAACTAATAGAGCTATTCTCAGTAACCAAAGCTGGAGAAGTGATATCTCTAAGAAATGAATTATACAAGATGAAGATATCAACGGAAGGAATAGATCCCTACTTCATGAAGATCTTTGAGATGAGGGATCAACTTCAAGAGCTTGGGGAAGTCATGTCTGACAAAGAAATGACAATTTTAGTACTCAATGCTCTACCTGAGGATTGGGGCAACTTCACATCAAGCATATATGCCAAGAAGGAAGCAACCACACTTAGTGAAATGTGGTTTCTATGCAAGACAGAGGAAACCAAACTTAAAACAAAGGAAGATGTGGGATCAAAGGAGCAAGCATTTGCTAACATGGCCAAGAGAAAGGGAAAATTTGGCAAATTTGGTCCACGAAGAACAAACAACAAAGACATGTCCAAAATTCAATGCTATGGATGCCAAGAATATGGACACTACAAAAGGAATTGTTCTAAGCTTAAGAAGAACAATAACAAAAGACAGAGGGAAGAAGCTCACAGGACTCAAGAGGTGAAAGAAGAAGAAAAGAAGCAAAAGAAGGAAGATCCTCCAGATCTCTACTATGACTAAATCAAACTCTTTACTTCAAGTCTTCTTTCAAAATTTTGAATAGGATTGGAACATGCAAGAATAGCAAAAAAATGCATAGCTAGAAACATCTTCTAGAATCTAAAAACATGGAGTACATAGAGTTCTAGATACTCATGTAGAAAGAGCATTTGTAAATGAGAACAAAATGCATGGTTAGAAATATCTTCAAGAATATAGGAGCATAATGGACATAGCTCAAGATATTCATGTAGAAGGAGCATACCTAGAATAGGACCTCATCCACTATGAAAGAAAATTGATCATGAATAAGAATCTTAGAAGACCTCCATCATCAAAAGGAAAGAAACATTTGCAGGGTAAGGGTCTTCAAGATCCTATGATGGAATCTTCAAAAGAAGATTCATGAATAAGAAGTAGATGTATCATTGGGATTCAAGAAAAGGATGATGTGCAAGCAAGCTAAAATGAAGCAAGAAAGGCCACACCATGAACAATCAAATAAATTCAAGATGATCAAAGAAGAATCAAGATGAGGTATGTATGCATCAAAGTTTAGTCATGTTATCATATGTATATTATTGAATCATCGGAATAGTTCTATAGCATGATCGAGTATGAAAGAATCTATTTCACCAAGGACATGATCGAAGGCATGTACTACAATGCAATGAAGGTCAACAAAAGGATATGCTCACATGAGTATACGATTGCTGACTAAGAGGCAAGAAGAAATGCTGACTAGTCTAGGAAGCAAGCAATGAAGAAGTGCTCTCACAGGGAGCATAAGGTGGTTGACCAATCTATCCAAAAAGAAGCAAATGAAGAAAGAAATCAAGTATGTGAAGAATACCATGATCACCGAGAATCACTATCTGACAATGTACTTTGAAGATATCTCCAGAAAGAAGGCAGGACAACTCTGACAAAAGAAGGAAGGACCCTTGACACCTATGAAGGCCTTGGAGATGTGAAAGGTGAAGATAATTGAATCTACTCCATGAAAGATGTCGTGATGAAGAAGCCATCCAGCGAAAGCAAAGCAATGTTGAAGCAATATCAGGATGAAGCCATGAAGGGCTACTAGATCAAAGCATGGGAACAAGCAAGCTCAACAAAGCACCCATGAGAAGAGTATTCCGAAGCACGGACAAAGATGACAAAGGAATAGCCAAATGACAAGAGAACCTGATATATAACAAGAAGACCCCTTTCCAAAAAGGAAGCAATGACATGACAAACCAAGAAGGAAAGTGATCAATGGATGGTGCCCTACCTAAAAGAAGTTCGAACAAAGACTTCATGACATCAAAGGAAAGAAGAAGATCAAGCAACTGAAGGACCCATGAAGAAGAAGTTGCTAATGAATGGAAAAGTCCCTAGCTAATGGGAGTTATAACAAGTTCCCATATACAAAGGAACTTGGACAAGTACCTTGTCAGAGGATACTAGCATGTCTTCATCAATTGAGAGAAAGTGATAGACACAATATTCTTGTCTTCACTTGGGAAGAAAGAACGGGAGGATTGGGTAGTCATCTGGCATTTGATACTCTTTGAGGATGTGTAGGGCATCCAAGACAAAAGTAGGCAAGAGGACCGATATTCTTTGAGGGCTGAGAACCCAAGATAAGAATAGTCCTAGAAAGTCATACTCAATGAACACCTGGGTGAGTATGGACCTTAAGAGACAATGACTAAAGTGTCTATAAGTCATTGGTCTTTCCAACAATTTGCTCTGATCAATTGAGAGATAGAACTTGGACAAGTACCTTGTTAGAGGATACTAGCATGTCTTCATCAATTGAGAGGAAGTGATATACACAACATTCTTGTCTTCACTTTGGAAGAAAGAATGGGAGGATTGGGTAATCATCTGGCATCTGATACTCTTTGAGGATGTGTAGGGCATCCAAGACAAGAGTAGGCAAGAGGACCGATATTCTTTGAGGGCTGGGAACCCAAGATAATAATAGTCCTAAAAGGTCATACTCAATGAACACCCAGGTGGGTATGTACCTTAAGAGACAATGACTAAGGTGTCTATAAGTCATTGGTCTCCCCAACAATTTGCTCTGATCTATTGAGAGATAGAGCTGTCAGTTAAGGCCTTGCTGTGAAAACAATGTTGGTTGTTATGATGCTATATAACAGATAGATAGAAAATCCAATTTCTCTTATGTGAATTCTTCAAGATTGATAATAGCCAAGCACCTTGTAATGTTGTATGAATACCTCCCTAGTTAAGAGGGAGTGTTGAAGGAAATGTAACTAGGTTCAGACTTCATAATGTACTTTTGATATTTGTATTTATCCAAGAAAAGAAATATTATTTTTATGACATATGTCAATGAGTTTCTTGCTCATTGAAGTAGGTCTAGCAGGGTTGCAAGGGAGTGCCCCCCCTTCCCTCACGCTCCCGTTCAAAATTCGCACTCCGAGCGGGAGCAACTCCGAAGCGCCTTGGGAACGCGCTTGTGCTCCGAAGGAGGGAGTGTTTTTGGGAGCGCGCTCCCTACCTTTTTGGGAGCGTTTAGACTTTTTTGCAAAAAACAATTTGCAGTAATATTCCAAATGAAATTTTTTTCAAAGAAACAAATAAATTTTGAGGGGGGCAGCCTAATGATCAAGCCTATGGCCCTAGTATTGATATGCAATTCATGGTAATGTTAAACTCTTAAAGTAAAAGGATGAAAATGAAGAATGTCACTTTGACTTAAATTTTTAACATTACCATGAAAAGACTCGAGATGTTTGAGAGTGGTTCTGACCAGTGTTGTGAAAAGCGCGTTCTAAACGCGCTTTTCTGAAAAAAAGCGCGCGTTTTTCCCATAGGCGTGTTAAACGCGCTTTTTATGGGAAAAAAGCGCGCAAAAAAAAAATTGCCGCTTTTTCAAAAAAAGCACGCTTTTTACTGAAAAAAGCGGCAGGGGCGCGGGCAGCGGGGTTTTATATGAAAAAAACACATTTTTGTTTTGGCATTTGGATAGCAGCGCGCACGAGGAGAGGAGAGGCGCTGGGGAGAAGAGCTGGAGGTCATTCTTGGCGATTCGAAGTGGCTAGATAGTCTATTTCAAGAGGAGATCGCCATTTTCACCGTAGAAACGGTATGTAGGTTAATTTTTTTTAGTTTTCATTGTTTCAAAACATTGTTTTTCTATGTTTTTAATTTTTTTTTGTTGAA
>APFE031372624.1:89754-102063 GCA_000404065.3 Pinus taeda
TCTGGTTGTCACAGAGAATCACAGTGGTATTCATCATGTGTACAAACAGCTCACTGAAGAGCTTCAGCAACCAGACTGCCTCACCGAAGGCCATACTAGCAGCAATTTATTCTGCCTTGGTGCTGCTCAGAGTCACCGACTTCTGCTTCCTGCTCATCCAGGATATCGAGGCAGATTCCAAAGAGAAATAACACTGAGAAGTGCTCTAATGATCTTCCACACTGCCTGCCCACTGAATAATCATGTGGTTTCATATTTCCGGCAGTGTATCTCAATTCATGAGAGATTGTGCCCTGAAGATATCTCAAAAGATTCTTGGCACCAATTCAGTGAGGCTCAACCAAATATGAGCTCATCATGTTAACTGCAACACAGATGTCCGGATAGAGGTTCTCAAAGAACATCAACGCGAATGAGTTTATGAAACTCATAGGCATTTCCCAAATCAGGTCCGACATCACTACCATATAACTTCTGAAAGTTAAGATCCTTGAGGTAGTCACAGGCTTGCAGCTTATCTTTCCACATTCAAAATTCAACTCCCTCTATCTCCTATAAATGAGAGGGTATGCACCTGTCAGACATAGGTGCCGGTATGAGAGGTTTATCATCCACAACCTTCGAGTAATGGTTTGGATCGGTTTCACTCCTAGTGAGTCTCAGCTGCATTAGACAGCTATCAATCCTCTCATACTATGCCCGAGGTGTTTTGCTTCAAGCCATAGAGAGCTTTCTTCCACCTATATACATGAGATTCTCGATCATGAGTCTTGAACTCCTCGAGTTGTTCCAAGCCTGTGGACCTGCTGCATGAGGGGAATGGTCCCCTTATAATATTTTCCTTCGGTACATTTCAGACAAGTACCTACATGCTCCTTTTTGAATTCAAGCATCCAAGTCACCATCTGACTCACAGACCTCCGGTGTTGAGTCAACAGACATGGTCCCCAGTGGACTTCCTGCAGCTTGATACAACCCAGAACTCAAAACATCTTAACAAGATATATTTTTAAACACGTACATTTCCATTGATAAGTGTCATCCTGTAACTTTTGGTTTCCATTTCCGAGATGGTCATCGGGTTCTTCTTGCGATCAGGTACATAAAAGAGATTCAGGGGTTTCTTGCTTTTGTGGAGTCGACCACTTCCTTGATGACCTGCATTACCAGTCATTCCTTTGATTATTGAAGGTGTCCCAGGAATGATTGTCATCTTCATCAAGAGATGTGTCCCTGCCATTTGGACACTCCTTCGCATAACGGCGAAACTTATTTCAACAAGGCATCTGCCTTTCCTTCCACCCTTAGATCCGAACTTCCCAATGAAGGGATCATTAGATGGGCCATCAGAAACTTCCACTGTGCCATTCTAATAACATTCTCTACTTTGACTTCACCCTAGGTGAATTATGAGGAACCCATTGATCCTTCTGTCTTGTGCCAACTGTCTTCGGTGATTGCTCTTTCACTCTTGCTTGGGCATTATCTTCACCTCAGCTCTGATACCATGTTAATGTTTAGGTATGTTCTATGCTGGAGCAATTTATTTAAATTTTCACATTTAGCAATCACATCAGCATTAAGATAAACTGCAGATAGAACATAAATATAAATCGCAGAAGACAAGCCAACACAAGAGGACACAAGATATGGCGCAAGCCAGGACAAACCCCACCAATGTGTGGGGAAACCCTTTGATCAAATCTTCTTTTATCTTCAAAGTTCAACAGAGAATGAGAGAGAGAGAGATAGTACAATTACAACAGAAGTCAATACTTTGACTTATCTAGCATAGATCATTTCGTATCATGATGAGATCAGTTGAAGACATTCTGCTTCAACTGATTCTCAAGGTGACTCCTTCACCTATCATCGTGCTGCATCTAGTTCTCTAGTTGCACCACTGCATACTACACCATGTGGCTGTCCATGTCCATGATCTTATCCTGCTGTACTTTATGTCCATGATCTTATCATGCTGCCTTTTATGTCCATGATCTTATCATGCTGCACTTTATGTCCATGATCTTATCATGCTGCACTTTATGTCCATGATAAAAATAAGACCATGACTGCAACTAGATGTATGCCAAGACTATGTGTAGTTGTGGGATTACTGAGATACATATATACCAAGATTACTAGGAGACAGATCCGAACACTGTGATATCCACTGAGACTAAATATATCGAGACTGTTTGTCTCCATTGACAAGTATGCCGAGATTCACTGTCATCATCGAAATTCTTTCCAGCATGACTACGCCGAGACATTGTTAGTGACGGTGTTAATTATACGCTGCTGTAGGAGTACCAAGATACATATATATATGCCAAGGCTGCTTCTCGTAATGCGAGATCTTCTTTCTGCACTTCACCCCATCTGAGATCTTCTTCATACCCTTTCGAATGCATTAGAGAAGAATACGGGTTTCTGTGCTTACTCACTGTAATCACCACCAAGACTAAATATACCGAGACTGTATTACTGTTGTTCATTGTGTTAGGGCTGCGTAATAGAGACACCTTCATACTGCGTAAGGTATTCCTTTTGGCAGCTACAGGCCTCCCTTCTAACTGCGGCCAAATCTCTTTGACTTGCTGCGTATTTACCCTCATGTATTGTGACTAAGGGCAATCTTAAATGCTACGGTTATGACCTGCATATAAATGATTCCATGGACTGCGTTCTGCGTATAAGAGTCCCTCATGCCAGCGTATTAGAGTTTCTATAACTGTATCTCATTGACTGTGTTAAAGTGTTTCTATGACCAGCGTATAACATCTTTTGAAAACAGCGTATATCTATGACCAGCATATATGAACCACTATGAACAACATATCTGTACAGCATATAAAGGGCATCCATTGACTTCGATTAGGGCTGCTTAGAACAGCGTATTAGGGCTTCCATATCTGCATAGAATCCTCATCATGAGCTGTGTATAGGTTTTCATGAACAGCGTAAGAATGTCTTCTCTTACTGTGGCTAGGAGACTCCATTACAGGACTGCGTTAGGGCTTCTTGAACAGCTTGCAGGCTAGGGCATCATTTGTGTATAAACTAGGGCATCATTTGTGTATAAACTAGGGCATCATACTGTACTTAGGCCAGCGTATACTCTTAGTGTCTCTCCTCCACCAAAACCCAAAGACATATAGAGGAGATCACACCAAGAATACACATACACGATGATAACAAATTCTCATCTATTTATACCAAAATGAGGATGATGAATAGACACGTCGGTTGGGCTTCTAGAGCCTACATAAGCGCTGGTCGGCTTGATAATAATTATATAAACAAAATAAATTCATATCTCCATAAATAACTTATCGGAATCGGATGATCTTTGGATCAATCCTACACCTCTCGACGAGAGGGATCCAATAAAAATATCAGCTGCCATAAATAAGCCGACCCACATGGAGTTTGGCCCTAGTTGCCAATTTAACAGTCTCCAAGATAGTTGCATATCTCCCAATCTATGATACCTATGTAAAAACTGAAGGAGGTTTTTGCCCCTTGGTATATGATTGACAAAAACCTCTTCCACTTTTGTCAAGTTCATCTCCATTTGGTCAAAAACACACTTTGAAGCAAAACTGTACCTGTGTGCCGCAAACAACCTCTTGATGAGTTTGTGAGGCTCTGATCTCTTTGATGTTAGATGGCTCAACTCTTCAGACATATCCTCCATTATTTTACTTCTTCTTGTTAGTGTGTGTGGCCTCTGCTTCCAAGGTGAAACCCTAGCTCACTTGGAGGAAGAATTAGGGTTTAGTTTTGGGAAAACAGGGGATTTGAGACAGTCTTGTAGATGGAGGTGAATGAGGGGGTTAGGCACTTTCTAAATTCTTGGGGAAATTTTGCGAGGGTAGGGATAGGTGTTAGGGAGTGTAGGCAAATGGAATTCCTAGGAATGAGTGAGGGGAAGGGGTAGGAAAGTGCAAAACACAGTCCTAGCCTAGAAATTTGCAAAAATGCAACATTGAGCTAAGGTTTAGGGAAAATGAGGGGAAATGAAGGGAATGGGTATGGGAAATGGTTGGGAGGGGTATGTAAGGTATGTATGGGAACTAGGATTTTTCTCACTGCAATGAAGCAAAAGCATTTGGAGACCAAAAGCATAGCGAAACCCTAGGAGAAGGATTTTCATTGAGTTCTTCAAAATGAAGGATGCATAAGAGGTGCCAAATGTTTACTTACTTGCCAAGGAGATGCTTAAACCTATGAATGTTGAAATGAAACCCTTTTGATGCTTTGAATGGTCCTTTGGTAGTGGCATGACATCATATGTCCTTTTGAGAAATGATGAGACGAGATAGTGTACTGCAGCATTGTCTTATTTGAAATAAAACATTACCTTTACTTTTATTTTGCTTTTCCCTAAGCTGCTAACTCCCTTTACCTACTGACTCACATGATGGACATATTTTTGTTCTAACATATGGTATCATGATGACACATGGAGTGAAACCCTAGACCATGACCTAAAATGAGGATTTTAACCATTTCATGACCCAAGACACTTAAATGAAGATATGATACCTCAAAGAAGACAATGACCATGATAAGTGATGAAGACCATGAGTAAGTGAAGGGAACAGTAGTGACCTAGACACAACATCCAATGACCAAATTTTATTTTCAAACTTAATGAAATGATAAAATTTAACCTCGAGATCCTAACAAACCTTGTAAGAGCATATTTGATCACTGGTGACTGACATGACTGGCAAGCACTAATAGGTTACACTTAGCTTACAAGTACAACTTTAGTGATCAATGACGATAAATGTTATATATTGAATTTTGAAAGCTTGAAACTTTAAGATTGATGAATCATGAGACTCAATATGTTGTATGTTACTAACTTGTGGACGTGGTTGATGAAAGTTATAACTTCTAGATGATTATTGTTATATGGTTCAATCTATGTTTTTTATGTTTTTTATGTTTTTTATATCTAGTTCATCATTCTACATGCTTATGTTGACATATATGCATCAAAATATAAAAAATATAAAATAAATATATATATATATATATATAAAAACGCTCCCGGAATCGCTCCCAAACCGGGAGCTTCTGAAAATGTCGCTCCCGCTCCCCGTTTTCACTCTCACTCCCTGTTTTTGCTCCTGCTCCCAAGTAACCTTGTTTCTATTTATGTTTATGATGATGGGGGTAGCGATGTGGTTTTACATTTACCGGTGTCGAATCTAGTTTGACTTCAATGATATGTTCAATTTTCCTTTCAAGAGGTAATTTCATTGGTATTTCTTGAAATACCTTGTCATATTTTTGGATTAAGGATGTAACTTCAGACTGTTGATGAACTCCTTCCATCGATAATAACTCTAATTGTTGGCATTGTGCGACGAATACCAGAGCTCCCTTGCAAATAACCTTCTTCATTTGCGAGCAGAAATGATTTGGGTAGGTGAGGCTTGGAATCTGAACATGTTATACTTCCTCCCATTCATTTTGAACTTAATGAATTGTTTTTGGTGATTTGCAGAATACGTCCCTAGTGTTTGCAACCATTGTACTCCTAAGATGACATCTACACCTCCTAAGGGCACTGTATAAAAATTGGACTCTATTTCGTATTCGTTTAGTTGCATTTTAACTTTAAGGCACTTCCCTACTCCATCTATTATTTTTCCATATGCCACCATAACTTTTAAATCTGCTACAAGATAAGCAAAAATGTTCAGCCTTTTTGCGACATTGACATAAAATTGTGTGTACTTCCTGAATCTATTAACACAATAACGTTTTGCTTCTTAATATGTCCTTTAAGCTTTAATATTTGTGGTTGAGCTATCCTTGCGATAGCTGCCAGAGAAATTCTTGGCATATTCTCTTCTTCTGGATTTGGATTAGGAGTCTCGTTTTCTTCATTGTTTTCTTCATCGGAGCTATTCTCTGAAGATTCCTCTTCTTGCTCTGCTTCGCAGTTGTAATGTTTTCGCGTAGTGCATATGTCCTAGAGAATATTTATCTCCACATGTGCAACATTTGCCATCTTTTTTTCTTTCAAAATTTGGCTATTGTTTTCCTCCTTTGCACATTGGTGGTGGAATGTACTTAGCACTGTTTTTTGAAAACGACTTACTTGACTTCCCTTTTGAGTAGTAGTTTGATTTTTCATTACTAGCATATGGTGTTTTATGGAGCTTATATTTTCGCTCAATAATTGTTGTTGCATGTCTACCTTCTTCAATGGTTTTGGATTTATATAGTTGTAATTCTTCTCGAATATACTCTTTAAGCCCACATCTATACATTTTTAGCAGCTCTTCGTTGGAAAACCCTCTTTGTCTTATAGCTAATACTTCCCACTCACGGGTGTATTCGCTTACAGTTCCTTTTTGTTTTAGATGAACGAATTTTTCGTAAACATCGTCGTCTTCTTCGTCATGGAACCTTTTGAGCAAAGCTTCCACAAAAATTTTCCAATTGAATGAACGAGCCTCACATCTATTGGACCACCATAGGAACCAAACATATGCTTCAGCTTCCAGGTCGTTGGATGTGGTCATGACCTTCTCTTGTTCACCTATTGGCAAGTTTGCTCCAAAGATGGCGTCCATTTTATTTATCTACACAGTGGCGCCCTTATGGTCCTTACCATCGTACTTAGGTAATTCTCTTTTAATTTTATGGTAATCTCTTTCAGGAAACTTTGTATAGTATTGATTTCCTTGGAACTGTATATGCAGTATTTGTGGGGCTTCATGCATCGACGAAAATTCATGACTTGGGAAAATTTCGCCTTCTGGAGTCTTGGGACTTTGTGGTGACTCTTGTGTGCTTAAGGGATTAAAAGGTGCATTGACTCCTCCCACAAACTGACTCATCATGTTCTCTATTTTTTTTATATTAATTGCCATTTGGTCTTGAGTGTTAATTATCCTCTCTTGGCCTTTTCCTAATTCCTCTTGCTTCTTTTCAACATTGTCAAGGCATTGGCGCATTCTATCGATTTCCTCCTGAAATTTCCTTGAATTCGCATCGTCGGCTACTCCATAATTTGTTCCTTTTTCTTAGTAGACCCAATTTTTTAAATTTTTTTAATTAAATAATGATAATATTATTATTATTATTATTTATTTTTTAAATTTAAAAATGAGTTGAAACTATATGTTATAATTATATAATTATATTTTGTTTTATAATTTATATAATTAAACTTTATATTGTTATATAATAAATGCTTATATAGTTAAGTTTTATATATATTATATATTAACTATAGTCACGACTCTCCCAAACGGCGGCTAGAATCGTGTTGACCGAGCATCAGAACCAATGTTTTAAAACTCCAACTCCGACTCTGACTCGGTCGAGGGTCGACTCCGACTCTAACTCGGTATCGACTCGGCCGGCTCAATTTCAATGACTCGGTCGTTGTAAAAAATACATTAAATATTTATTTTTTATAAAAACACATAATTTTAAAGATTTTCAATTCATGTTTCCAAACACACAGCATTAGAATATAGATAGAAGACAACATATGATCAAAGTAGGCCTCGTGAATATATCCATTATATCAAAATGGCACCCAGTGCACTGTCCAATACATACATGATGATGATATAGAGATCAAAACAAAAACACATAACCAAGGAGACTATAAATGGCCTCTACAACAAAAGTATGTGACTAGCTACTAGCTATTGCTAGAGTTGCCAACACCATCTGGCTCAGTGTTACTTGGAGCGGGAGCGAAAGCTTAAAGTGAGAGCGAAAACATGAGCGGGAGCGACATTTTCAGAAGCTCCCGATTTGGGAGCAAATCCCGAAGGAGTTCGCCAATCAATGTCACTAACATCAAGGTACATAAAGGGATTGGTGCTCTTGATTAGATACGAGTTCCATACCCTAATACATGACAAAATTCAATGGAAACATTGCAATCCCCCAATCCTGAAATCCTGAAAAACTGATAAGTTTGCTGGATTTTGAATGAAATCTAAAATTCTACTTTTGCCATATGAAATCCAATGAGGCCAGAACCACTCTCAAACATCCTGAGTCATTTCATAGTAATGTTAAAAATTTAAGTAAAAAGATGAAAATGAAGATTAAGGAGAATGTCACTTTTACTTTAAGAATTTAACATTACCATGAACAACATATCAATACTAGGAGAGGGGAATGGACCCCAAAGACCAACAAACCAATTAATAAAACCATTTGGAGTCCCCCACACTTAGAAAAAAACATAAAAAAATCAAAAATTTGCGTTTTTTGGGGGTTCACTGGCCGCTGTCCTTGACCCGGTCGGGTTGATATGGACTCGACCGAACCAGTTCAACCACCGAGTTGAAATTTTTTTGGCAGACTCGGACCAACTGAGCCGAGTTAGTTCAGAGCCGGCCGGGTTTTAAAAAATTGCGCAGAACCAATCGAAATTAGTGCGGAACTGTGTCGGGGAGGTGGTGGTTTAAAAGAGTTGTGGCAACAGGGTACGAGAACGTTGACAACAAGAATGTGTGGATGCGGCTGTCAAACAAATCAGCGTATGGCTCGAGCGAAGAGTGAGAGGCGAGGCGTTTGACCAACGAACAGGGACAACGGAGAAAGACGGCTTGTCGAGAGGTGTCAGGGCTGTCAATTTAAACGAAAGACAACATCGGACAAATGGTAATAGCAGAGGAGGGCACGCGATCGAACCGGGAGCAAGATGCAGACCAGGAAAAGGTGGAGAGAGGTGAAGGCACAGATCGATGGAGGGAGCACCGATAGGTGGTGGGTGGTCGAAGGGACGTCAACAATGTTTCAACCAACAAAGTAAGACACAACTGGAAAACAAGAGTCGGTGGACAGGGGGTAAGGTGGTGTCGGGATTGAGCAAACGACGTGAGTATTGGATGCAATGAAAGGATACAGTGAGGACTACGTTCAACAACAAAATTGGGCCAGTTCAAGTGGCTCTGATACCACTGGAACATTAAACTTTGTTAACTGAAGTTTGCCATATAAAATAATATATATATATATATTCAAAATTTGATGATGATTACAAGCCTTGGGCAATTCTCCTTTATAGGAGTTGACTGCCACAAGGGTTAAAGAACACATCTATTTGACTAAGTTCACCTTTCATAATTATTGGGCAACTTTTTGATTAATTTAAAAATTATAAATATTTATTTTTATTTTTTAATTAATTAATAGATATATATAATTATAATATTTTATTTATAACATGCACCAATTGCCCGATATACCAATATTCGTTAAATTATAGCTCTTGCTGCCTCTCAAGGATGGAGCCTACACCAAGTGGATGTTAAGATTGTTTTCTTGCATGGCTCGCTTGAGGAAGTCTACTTAGAACAACCTGAGGGGTTCGAAGTACAAGATCGAAGAACACACATATGCATGTTGAAGAAAACCCTCTATGGGTTGAAGCAAGCCCCCGGGGCTCTGTATGAGAGAATTGATAGTTATCTTATGAAGTTGGGATTTACAAGGAGCGATGCTAATCCTAACCTATATTTCAAGGTTGAGAATGGTAGGCCTCTCATTCTGGTCCTTTATGTGGATGTTCTCTTTCTGACACACGCAGACCCTCTCATTTATCAATGCAAGAGGGATTTGACTTATGAGTTCAAGATGAAGGACATAGGACTGATGCACTACTTTCGAGGCCTGGAGGTCTGGCAAAATCCAGGTGAGATTTTCCTTTCTCAAAGAAAATACAATATGAAGCTACTTGAGAGATGTGGGATGGTAGATTGCAAGTCTGTGTCTACTCTGATGGAACTCAACTTCAAGAAGCTATGCGGAAGTGTTGTTGGGCCTGTTTTGGCAAACCCTTCCGAATATAGACAACTTGTGGGGACCCTGGTGTTCTTAGTAAACTCTCGTCCTAACATATGCTTTGTTGTGAACATGTTGCGTCAATTTATGGTCGAGCCTCATTAGATACATTGGATTACTGCTAAGAATCTCTTAGATATCTCTGGGGCATGATCTATTATGGACTGAGATACACTGCCAAAAATTTGAGGCTGCATGGATATACAGATGTTGACTGGGTTGGCAATGTGGTGGATCGTAAGAGCACGTCTAGATGTTGCTTCTCATTTAGGGTTTGCTTCAATTTCTTGGATGAGCAGCAAGAAGCAGAAATCGGTTGCACTAAGCACTACAGAGGTTGAATACATTGCAGTTGGTATGGCCTGTTGTGAAGTTGTTTGGTTGAGGAAGCTCTTTAATGAGCTATTTGAGCACGTGTTGGATACCACCGTGATCTTTTGCGACAACCAGAGTGGAATTTGCCTTTCAGAGAATCTCATGTTCCACGACCGCTCCAAGCACATTGATATCAAGTACCACTTTATCTGGGATATGGTACAACGAGGAGCAATAAGGCTCCAACACATCAAGACAGATGAGCAAGTCGTAGATATCCTCACGAAGCCCTTAGGGAAGGCCAAATTCTTAACCTTCTGAGAGAGACTTGGAGTCGTGGAAAGACCCTCCCATGAGAGTCCCGCTTGAGTTGGCCATTGAGCTCTAGGAGCTCTTGGGGGCTTGGGATACTTCTTGGAGCTATGAGCGACCATAAGGTGAGTGGTTCACCTTCCCCTATGTGATGCGTTGTGTGCAGGGTGAGTGATTCACCTTTCCCCGTGGTGACATGTGTGTAGGGTGAGTGGTTCACCTTCCCCTACTAGACACATGCGTGTAGGGTGAGTGGTTCACCTTCCCCTACGATTGACATATGCATAGGGTGAGTGGTTCACCTTCTCCTATTGATGCCCTAGCATACATCCTACCCATGGAGTCTGGGACTCTTGGGAAGTACCTCTCATCTAGCCAGTGAGTTGAGAAACGTGGATGGGGACCATAGCACTACTGATGGAGCCATCGTGTACTGTCGTACTCCCTATGTCTAGGATGCATGGTGTTCAACAACTTGATCTAGGATCATTTGAGGTTCTACCTCTGAACTGACCCTTGTCAGTGGAGAGTGGTAAGGTCTTGTGACTCACTCTCAATTGATTCATCTTTATTATTACTTCATGGTTCAGCAGAGCAGAGATGAGATGACATAGATGGTACATGATGACAGGATGGCCTGATGACAGCAAATGTATTGGCAGGTGGAATTCTCCCTAGTTGAGAGGGATGTTGATTTTTGGTAGCACCGGATGTGCCATAAGTCTCAAATTTTGCAGGGAGGCGTGGGCACATGTATTCCAAAGAAACCAAAAAGGATTTTGGGAAATTCCACCCAGAAACAGTTGTATTAAAATACTTAATTATTTTTAAAGGGACCCTAAGTCTAAACTTAGGAAAATAAAATAATTAAAGGGTATTAATATAAATCGTGGGTGTAACTTCTAGAAAAAGACGAAGATCAAGCAAAAATGTTCTTCGCCATTGATTAGCTTTTAATCTAGGCCGTTGAATGTCGACGAGGAGATTATTTAAGGAGCCTTGAGGGTCACTTGCAGAGACACACAGTGAGTTCAGAAGTTCGATTCTCTGAAGCAAAGCAGCTGTGGGGAGAATTTTGATAGTGAGCTTGTGCAGAGAAGAGCATAGGAAGTTTGGCTAGAGGATCTTCTCTGGAGCCAAGAATACTCAACAGAGAGGCAGAAAGACACACAAAGGAGGCAACGTAGAGGGAAAATAGGGTGATGCAGAGCCAGGAAGGGCTCACGCAAAGCAGAGCAACAACTTCCAGCGCAGAGATCCAAATTTGTATTAGAATAATTCTAATATTAGTTTAATGCTCATTCTTCTAAATTGTTGCTATTTTCTTTTCTTTAGCAGTTTCTTAGATGAAACTGAATCTCACATAGAAACTTGATGTTTCTATCTTTGTAAAATATCTCTGTATTATTATTGAGTATTCAGCTCAATCAATTCATTGAATTCATTTGGAAATCCATATGCGTGTTTCGCACTGTTTTATGGTATCAGAGCAGGTCTTTGAGTTATTTCTGTTATTCATTTCTAAGATCGAGTCCTCTGTAAGCCAGGTAGCCTTCACTGAGTCTCAGCTTCGGCTTTGCTCACCGTGATAAACGCTTACAGTCGTCCATCTCGATACAGAAGTGAATAGTTCAAAATAATTCTTCAGGTATTGCTCTCGGTTTTAGATTCAGTCTTTGTCAAATTTTTGAAGATCCGGAAGCTCTCGGATTTTTTTTGGGCTCATACACAGTCACGCAATTCCTTTGTGGCCGGTCCAGATATCGGATCCATGGTAAAAAAAAATTACGCACACAAAATATTCTTTCGTGGCTTCCGCTTTGCAGCTTTCTTCATCTT
>APFE031372626.1:0-17917 GCA_000404065.3 Pinus taeda
TAGCTCATCTTATCATCCTCAATCTGATGGGCAAACTGAGATAGTAAACAAATGTTTGGAAGGATATCTTCGTTGCTTTGTATCTGATAAACAGACACAATGGGTCTAATGGTTGCCTCTGAATGAATGGTGGTATAACACTTCCTTCCATACAACAACAAAAATGACCCCATTTATGGCACTTTATGGGTATCAGCCACCATCCATCACATCATATTTAAGAGAAAACTCTAAGGTTCAGGCAGTGGAGCATCACATCGAACATCAACAACAAGTCCTCCAACTCTTAAAGGATAACCTCGTGTTGGCACAGAATAGAATGAAACAGCAGGCATATCAACATCGCAGTGAAAGAAGCTTTGATGTAAGTGATTGGGTATTCCTACGGCTACAACATATAAACAAATGTCCCTCAAGCAAGCTAAGAAGGATAATAAATTATCACCAAAGTATTATGGTCCATACAAGGTGTTGCAAAATATTGGTACTATGGCATACAAATTGGAGCTTCCTGCAGCTTCTCAACTGCACCTAGTTTTCCATGTTTCATGTTTAAAGAAGGTTATAGGCGACAAGCTCCCAGTTCAAACAATATTGCCAGAACTTGACGATGAAGGAAAAATTATATTGGAACCAGAAGCAGTCACAAAAACAAGATCTCGACAACTACAAAATCGATCAATTTCGGAGTATCTTATCAAGTGGAAGAACTTATCTGCAGAAGATTCCACATGGGAGGATGAGAATTTTATACAAAAGTATCCAGGACTACTCAAGCGTTGAGGACAACACTTTTTTTGAAGGAGAGGGGCATGTTGGGTCCCTATAATGCTAGTGATTACCCCATTACTATTGTAGTTGTACCCCTTATTAATATTGTTGTGCCCCTATTGTCCCCATATCATTATTACTATGCCCCATAGAATCCCTCTATTGTTATTTTTGTGGCTTTATATTATTATTGTTAGGTCGACTGGGTTATATTGTGACTCCTTAGACTCCTATATATAGAAAGGAGGTTCTATCATTTGAATAATCCAAGAATTGCTCATTTATGTAATGTAAAGGAGGTTGCCCCCTCGAAGAGGCTAAATTCTAAGGCGTTGATCTATCTTTTCTATCTTTTCTTGAGCTGGTTTCATAACACATCTACAAAAAAATGAAGCAAAATGTTGTGGCAGATGCACTCTCAAGAAAGGATGAGGATGTGGAAGCATTGCTTTGTGCCACTTCTATTATTCAACCAGATTGGATAAATGAAGCAAGGGATGAATGGAAGGATGAAGAAGAAGTGTGGGAACTCATTCAAAATTTACAAGAAGATCCCAGTACATCTGATACATTTAGTTGGAAAAATGGTTCCTTATAGTACAAAGATCACTTAAACCTATGTCAGAATTCCCAAATCAAACAAAATATTCTTATGGAATTTCACGCCTCTCACTTAGGAAGGCACTCGAGATTTTTAAAAACTTACCATAGGGTTAAGAAGGAATTTTTTTGAGATGACCTTAAATCTGATATTCAAAAGTTTGTGGTGGAATTTTTGGTTTACCAACAAAAAAAAGTTGAAACAATTAATATCCCAGTTCTATTACAACCTTTATCGAGTCCAAGTCAACGTTGGGAGGAGGTTTCAATGGATTTTATCACAAGTTTACCCAATTCTAAAGGAAAGAGTGTCATCATGGTGGTACTTGACACATTTACCAAGTACGCACACTTTTGTGCATTATCTCATCCCTTTAAAGCCAGTACAGTTTCTACTTCATTTATGGAAACAATTCAAAAGCTACATGGAAACCCAAAGATTATTGTAAGCGACAAAGATCCCATTTTCACTAGGAATTTTTGGATAGAAATATGTTCTTGTCTTGGTACTCATTTAGTTCATAGCTCATCTTATCATCCTTAATCTGATGGGCAAACTGAGATAGTAAAAAAATGTTTGGAAGGATATCTTCATTGCTTTATATCTGATAAACAGATACAATGGGTCAAATGGTTGCCCCTAGCTAAATCATGGTATAACACTTCCTTCCATATTGCAGCAAAAATGACCTCATTTATGGCACTTTACAGATATCATCAATTGTCGATCACATCATATTTAAGAGAAAATTCTAATTTTCGTGCAACAGAAGATCACATCGAGCATCAACAACAAGTTCTCCAACTCTTAAATGATAACCTAGCTTTGGCACATAATAGAATGAAACAATAGGAAGATCAACATCACAGTGAAAGAAGTTATTATGTAGGTGACTAGGTATTTCTATGGATACAACCATATAAAAAAATGTCCCTCAACCAAGCTAAGAAGGATAATAAATTATCACCAAAGTATTATGGTATATACATGGTGTTGCAAAATATTGTTACTATGGCATTCAAATTGGAGCTTCCTGTAGCTTCCCGAGTGCACCCAATTTTCCATGTTTCATGCTTAAGAAAGTTATTGGTGACAATCTCCCAATTCAAACAATATTTCCAAAACTTGACGAGGAAGGAAAAATCATATTGGAACCTGAAGTAGTCATAGAAACAAGAACTCAACAACTACGAAATCGATCAATTTCAGAGTATCTCGTCAAATGGAAGAACTTAATCGCTGAAGATTCCACATGGGAGGATGAGAATTTTATACAAAAGCATACAGAACTACTCAAGTGTTGAGGACAACTCCTTTTTGAGGGAGAGGCGTATGTTAGGTCCCTATAATACAAGTGATTCCCCCATTACTATTGTCATTGTAACCCTTATTGCTATTGTTGTGCCCCTATTATCCCCATATTGTTATTAGTGTGCCCCATAGAATCCCACTATTGTTATTATTGTGCCCCTATTGTCCCCATATTGTTATTATTGTGCCCCATAGAAGCCCACTAATTTTATTGTTGTGCCCTTATATTATTATTATTATGTCGACTTTGATTACATTTTGACCCGTTAGACTCATATATATATAAAAGAGATTTTGTCATTTGTATCATCCAAGAATAGTTCATTTGTGTAATGCAAAGGAAGTTTCCCCCTCAAAGAGGCTAATTTTGAATTCATTGATCTACCTTTTCTATCTTTTTGTGAGCTAGTTTATCAACAACCTATGGCTGAAATATCTACAACGATTATCTCACGTCCTCAGTGCAAAGGTTTGGTGGTGTTGGGTGCAAGCTGGTCAAGAGATTTGGAAGAAGCTATGGGACAACAAATATAGGGTAGAAGGTTGGCAGGACCCATTGGAGAGCCATCAAAACTTACCAAATGGATCCTAGATCTGAAACCGAGCAAAGGCTCAACAGGGCATCATACAAGATTAGGGGTTATAGGAATTCAGGAATGGACATAGGGCGGAATTTTTGGATGAAAGTTGGATGAAAAACACTAGATTGTATCGAAACACTTATCTCGTCGATCTCCAACTATTCACCTCTCAATTAGGCATGGATCACGTCAAGGACTTCTGGAGAGACTCCCTCCTGAGGAAAAATGGAGGGAGTGGAAATCTTCAATCAATTGGCTTGTCCCCAATCCCCTTCTAGACTGGGATGTGCTCACTTTATTCCTCTGACAATGCCTTATTCTTAACAATGGTGAACGTGATAACTTGAAATGGGGTCATTGATTAGCAAGAACATTCACCCTCAATGAAGCCTACTCAATTTTATCCTCATCAGATGATCAGGAACCAAACCTACTAAGGAAAAGGATTTGGTACTCAATATTCTGACCAAAAGTCTCATTCTTGCTATGGTTAACAAGTCATGGAAAGCTACTCATGTGGGATAAAATCTCGAAAAAAGGCTTCCTAGGCCTGCCGTGGTGCCCTTTATGCTTGAGCAAGGAGGAAACAAATAACCACCTTTTAAACTCCTGCTCTGAGGCAGTGGAAATATGGGACCAACTCAAAGTGATATTTAGTGCATCTGACCAGTTAGCCAATAGTTTATGAGAATCCTTGGAAGCTTTGTGACGGAATCTCTTCAAAACCCCCATTATTAATAAATCTTGGTGCCTCTCACAGGGTTTTGTCCTTTGGAATATATAGAAACAGAGTAGTCTTCCATTTAGAAGCACTTCATGCCTTAAATTTATGGAAAACATCCTTCAGAACATCAAATAAACTTTGGCTATCTCACACTGGACTAAAGATGACTGGAAAGTGGAGGGGTGTGAGTGCACCATTTTAGTGAACCTTGATCTTCACAGGAGGTCCATGGATTGTGAGCCACGTCTCCACCCCCTAGCACAGGTTACTTCATCTGGAGTGTTCACCTATTCTCTTTTGGGTTTCCTCAAGCTCAACTTCGATGGGGCCTCGAAGGGAAACCCTCGGCTGACTAGCCTGGGGGGCTAATTCGCAATGACACGAACAAAGTAGTCAAGTTCTATGCAACATCTTATGGAAGTACCACTAACAATGTGGTGGAGTATCTAGCTTTCGAAAGGGGACTCCAAGTAGCTATGGATCTAGGGGTCTCCAACCTTCAAGTCACAAGAGACTCTCATATAGCAATAGTTATGCTTCAAAGACTTATCAACGAACCTTCCCTGGAGAAAGTCATCAAAAGCTGGCGATTAGAGCTAATAGGCGACTATATCCATTCTCGTCTCTCCTTCTTTGATTATGTAAACACATAACATGTTGACGAGGAAGGAAATAAGGTAGCAGATAATCTAGCTAATTGGGGCAGTGATCACTAGGCCAAGATCTTGTGTAAGACTGGCCCACCCTGGAGAAAAGTACCCACCTAACTAATCTATGTCGGATAGTGGAAGAGGAAGAGGTTTCCCCAATGGGGGTGAGGTCCCAGGACCGCATGGCTCCGCGTGGCCCATGTCAATAGTCATGCGGTAAGTGGAAGGGGGACCGACCCCTCAATTCCCTCACTTCATTAAGAAATCAGAGGTGAGTAATGTCGAGCGTGTGAAACAGCCCAACGCCTCGTCGAGTGGGGGAGGAGATGTTTTATGGCGATGAATGGGTAATTTGAATGACATTCATGTTAAAGTGGCGGTTCAACTTCAAGCACCTGAGTGGTTTTATGTGAAGAAACGAAGGTAGAGGAGTATGGCCTTTTGGATTTGGAGGCATTGGAAGTGTTTTCTCTCAGTGTTCGAGTGAGGTTGTCTAGTCCTGTGCCTATCCTTGGAAGGGTTCCTCGAGCTTTTCTGGTTTGGTGTAGCATGGATTGAGGTAACAATAACCACTCAGATGTTTTGGTTCAATTTGAATTTGGAAGGTGTGGGATTCTAGTGGGTGTAGAAAGTGGGTGCACAGGCAAAGTCTTTGGTGAGCTGAGTGGAACCACAATGTGTGGCTCTTGTAGTTTTCGATACATATTGGGGGGAGGAGAGCTAATCTCCTGCAATTCATTAGGTTTGAATTTCGAAGTATTTAGTGAGAAGGGTGTTAGTGTGCTTTGGTTGGAGTGGGGTTCATTTGGACCACTTTAATCCTCGAATTCAACCACCTTGACATTCCCTCTAGCCACTTCTGTGGTGGAATTGATCAGTGGAGTGGCAAAGGGTGGTGGGAAGCAACGCGTTGCTTCGAGAGAGGTATTGGTGGTTCACATTCTTTCTTGGGTGACAGGAGGGTTTGGATTTCGAAGAGGAGATGGTGGTGGTTCATAACTGAGCTCGTCTCGTCAGTGGGTTGTCACTCTGGCTTTTCGGTTTGTTGTGACTTTTGTGGTATCATAGTCCCCTTTGGGATGAGGACATCCTCGCAACATGGTTAGTATTCGCTCCTGTAAAGCATAGCTCGACGGGACATGAAGGCCCAAAATTGGACATTCCACCAGTGAATTCATGGGAGGAGGCTGATGGATCGAGTCAAGGAGGCAAGGTCGTGGGACGTTCCAAGCAACCGACTATTGGTGCGTGAGGGGGACACAGAGGTGGTGGGCAGGCGATGATGAAAGGTGGGTGACCTCCACAGGCGTAGAGGCGAGGAGGAACGAAGCATGGTGGGAAGAGGAGTCGTGGGTTTGGCATCTGCTTAGAAACCGACCCATAGGAAATTCAACACTACTACCTAGAGAATTGTCGAGAATTAATCCAACCTTTACTAGATCATATGGAAACATTTGAGAGAATTAGAAGGGACGAACATCCAGAGGTGGTAGCCACCTTAGACAAAATGCACTACTTCCAGTTCTAGGTTCATGAGTGAGTGGTGGTGGTTTGGTGTAGCCAAAACCTGCTCTCTGAAAAGGTGGAAAAGTTGGAGTCATGGATGGCTCACTTCGAAGGGCATGTCCAATGCGCCTTTCACCCACCGCCTCCTCTAGGAACTACCCAGAATAACCCAGCCTCCATCACTTCTAATGAGTAGCATGATCACATGTGCCCTCTTTGTATTACTTGTCTTTTGGAGTTACTGTCCCTCTCGAGCTGGGACTATGTCTCTAAAATCCTTTTTTGTATTTTTGTCACCTCTTGCATACGGTGGTCAACAAACATGTTCAGAGTTAGACCACTTGTGTTTTGAAACTTCAGATATATATCTTTTATGCTAGTTGAATAGAATATTAATTTACATTTCTATTATTATTAATAATCAAATAAATATAATAATATTAATAATAATTATATAATTAATAATTATTTAGATACTTAATAATTATTAAAATATAATATAATTATGATTATAATTATCATTATTTATTATTAAATTATAATAATGAACGTATTATTCTTATAAAATTATTATTATTAGTACTATTATTTATAAATTCTAAATATTTTTATTCAAGGTTGGTTTATTATTAAATTTTTAATGATTTATTAATTAATTAATTATATGAAATCCATATTAATTAAGTAAATAATTTAAATTTTATTTATGTTAACAATAATTATTAACAAAATATTTAATAATCATTAAACAATTAATATTAACCGGAGTTGCCTTATGGAGACCGGTATGCCGAACACCAAAAGTCTCTAGGGATGTGGCAAAAAATTTCAAGAAATATCTTTGTAATAGGCATGTTGATAGTGGAACATGATTCGCAACTATCAAGAAACTTCTAAGGCACCTAAAATTATGAATTTGACAACTTTTACTTGGATTCACAAAAATCCCTACCATATTTTTTCAAAATATAGCGAGAATTTCTATAACTTTCAGAGAAAAAAACATAATCATTAGACTACCGCAATATTAACCATAATATTTAATATTTTCTCTTTAATATTTAACAATGATTATCTTTAATTAAAAATAATATTTAATCTTATTACATTAAATAAGTATAGTTATCGTTTAAGATATTTATTATTAACAATAATTTATTACATAATATCAAAATGAATAATATTAAGTAAAATTTTAATATTAAATAATAATAAATATAGATTAACTTCATGTATAATCAATACGATGAATATTAAGCTTTTGTTAAATATTATTTTATTTATATAGTTATGTGGTCAGATACCAATAAAAGTTCACATATATTTAATCACATTTAAATAGTTTTAAAAATGTATTTATTAATTATCGCATTAATATTAATTTATAATCAATAATTTTAATTAATAATAATGGATTATATATTATTAAATGTCATATCTATTAATATTAATGACTTATTTTAATTTCGCTTAATTATATAATTGTATATATAACATATATCAACCACATTTATTAATATACCTAATATTAATAAAATAATTAAATAATTATCTCTAGCTTTCACCCTTCACCTGCCTCCCTCCATTATTGTCAATCTCCACACTGACATCCATCCATTATTGTTGGGCCTCTCTGGCATATTTGTGGGATTTTTCTTTTCGATCTTCGTGCTTGTGAAAGGCAGTTCAAACTAACATACTTCGGGGCCCGGGGACCGTTGGGAAGCCTTAAAAATCTGACACTGCGCACCGAAGATATGTCACGTCGACAGACCCACCTAATCGGACGCTATCCTCAGCACAAGCAAATTCTCGTTCTCGGCAGTATGAACGACAGCAACTCTGCTCCGTCAACCTTATGGCCGTCACCGGTGACTGCGTTCGTCTTATTTCTTCCTTCTGCCACGTTGCTTTCGCCTTACCAAATTAATTCTGCGAGGCCTCCATCGCTTCCGGACATCTTTTCACTGACTTATGTGGAAAGCCTATTTTTTCGCTCAATGTTGAAACGATAATACGGTGATGTTGAAATATCGTAAGGAGACCAATTTTTTCGGTCAAAGTTGAAACGATAATATGGTGATGGAGAAATGTCGTAAGGAGGCCAATAACTTGAGCATAAACACTTCCCCCTCTCGCCAATAAGGAAAGGAGGCCAACGATGAATACTTCAACGCTGACTACTTGAGCAGTGAAAAGTTACGTGAATAGGAAAATATAGGTGTTTGGATTAACTTTGATTAGGAAATGATCGTCTATGATTAATGGTTTTGAGTAGAGTTAATGGTTTGGAGTACAGTTAATGGTTTGGGGTACATTGTTTTGTGGCCCATTGTATTACGCAAGTTGTATTTGGCAGGAACGAAGTTTATAAATAGATTTATTAGGCTCCATTATAATGTGCCAAGGGCCAGAGCGGGCCGGAGCTTGAATGTGTAAGTATCTATTTTTCATGTATGGTAGGAATACTTACCGTGACAGATAGGAAAATTTAAAAGAAAATGTATAGAAATCTTAACGAATAACTTTTTTTTATTAAGGAAAAGAAAGCGTACTAATAGAATTCCATTATCTAGATATTTTCAGGATTGAGATTTTCTCAAAATACTTCTTAATATTATTCGTGTTATGCGAGTGCGTCTCTATTGTGTTTATAATTATGTTATTTACTTTACATTTTATACATAACAGCAGGCTCTTCGTGATTGGCTAGCCGACTGCATAAGCTTGTGGCAACGGATAGCTTACAACGGACTCAAGCTCCACCTTCCCAAGCAGTTCTGCGAGTTGCCAAGGATGCCATTCCCCGATGACTGCCCGATATATCCGTCCAGGGAGCAATTTATCGAGTCTTGGAGTCCTATGGAAGGAGAGTCGAACTCAGTCCCAGCTTCAACGTGCGTGTTCAGGCTGCGAAATATGATGAGACCTGTGGGTTGTGGAGCGTTAGTACTGTTAAGACCCGTTACCCGAAAGGGTTGGATGTCACTGAAGCCGAGTATATTTGTCGTTGGTTGATAGTTGCCACTGGAGAGAATACAGTTCCGGTAATTCCTGATATCACGGGAATGGAAAATTTTAATGGGGAGATCATTCAAGCCAGTTCTTACAAAATGGAGCGCGCTAAGAAGGGAAAAATGTGCTTGTCCTTGGATGCGGCAACAGTGGGATAGAAGTCAGCCTTGATCGTGCTAATCACAATGCCAAACGTTTCCTGGTTATGCGCAGAGACGTAAGTTTGATTAATAATTCTAATAATCAAAATTAAACTCTGTTATATTCTTTCTTTTTCTGAATCGGGAGTCTCTGGGCTTTAAATGATTAAAAAGATATACCGATCCTGATTTTTGTGCAATTTGCAGGCGCAGGTGCAAAAACCTTTATATTTTTGCGCCTAATAAAAATCAGGCGCTAGACCGAGTTTTGCATGGTCTAAAGTTGGTTATTTCTGTGCAGAAGTGTGACATTTTCTCCAAGAATGGGTTGCCAAAGCAACCTTTCCCTCATGGACGGAAATGAGAAAGTGGTGTGTACGTTGAAGCTGGGACTGAGTTGGAATCTGCTAGCATAGGACTCCAAGTACTCCATAAATTGCTTCTTGGACGGATATGTTGGGAAGTCATAGTGGAATGGCATCCTTGGTTGCTCGCGCAAGGAAAGGTGGAGCTTGAGTCAGTTGTAAATCCTACGTTGCCACAAAGAAGCTATACAGTCGGCCTTCTCCAGTATAATAGAAGGGACTCGTTGTAGGCGTCTTGTTGGTCGGGTGGAGTTGTGACGTATCTGTTCTGAGTATCTTGTAATGTAATGTATCCAGATTATTTTTTATCAGTAGTAACAGTAGATGTTTAAAAAATAACTCAATGTAATGTGTCCAGATTATATTCTGGATTTCCTAGTAGTAATAAAAAAAAATACTCTTTCAGGCCGCCTTAGCATATGGGAGAATAGATACTGTAAAAATTGATATTTACGATTTATGCATAAACTATCTCTTCCAAAACATTGCACACCGCTGCATCCCACCTGCATAAATTGAACCTGCGTGATTCAGATTGATTATGTACTGGAGTTTCCATATTTGAGAATTTAGCATGATGGCTTTCTATGGAGTTTGTAAGATTTATATCCGAGAACTTCACATGGGCATTGATAAAAAGGAATTTGTATTTGGGTGTCTCTTTGTAAGTATTTTGATTTGAGATTGATGAAATTTTCTGAAACTCACTCGTACTAGTTCTACTCACCATTATTCCGATGCATGTCACAAATTTTTGTGCTGGTAAAATTCTTTTGCGCCCAACTCTGGGATGCAATATCTTATAATCAAAAATTACTATTAACTCCTTCAATGAAAAATAATTTTTTTTTTTTGTCTAAATCAAATTAGGTTAGGTTGGAATTCTTCTGTGCAGTACTAACATAGTTTGTCTTACTATCTTTTGCATCCCCAAAGTTTATGGAGGCCATCTAAATTGAGAAAAGATATAATAAGCTAATTAACGATGTACACAGTACAGTACTAACATGGTTTGTCTTACTGTCTTTTCCATTCCCAAAGTGAAGATGATGGATAAAAAATTAACATTCGTAAGACCTCTTTATTCCTATTTTCATTATTTCTATACATCCTTTGTTTCCCTCACTTTCTTTCTACTATTCCCTTTCTTTTGATTGATTCTTTTTATTTAGTAATTTGGTGGGATATTGCTAATTTTATTGTTCTTTTATTTAATAAGTTAAATAAAAATATATTTATTATTACATACCTACTTACATATTTCCTCTTTCTTATTCTTATTATTAGGTATCTGTTTCATATGACATATTTATTTATTTTATACTACATTCATTAATTCTTTTAGAAAATATTTATTATTAATAATTTATAAATTTATTGGTAATAATTTTGATTTTTTTTAAATATTTATTAATTTTTTATTTTAATAAATTTTTTAATAATAATTATAAGAAATTTAACATTTTATTTGAATTTAGTATTTTTTTTTAAATAGTGATTTAATCATTACATACCGTATAAATCAGACTATTCATTTTAATTTTGATGAATCACAATACATAATTCGAAAGACAACCAGGAAAAAAATATCTATATGATTTATCTGAAAAAACCTTTTCTATATAATTTATCGAAAACGCCTTTTATAAAGTATCACAATTGTTAATAAATTTCCCTACAACATTCGTCAAAACTACCATAAAATGTGACTTGTCAATATTTTAGTGCATCGCCTTGCAATAACTCATAGAATTTTTAATCATATCTAATTTGAAACTAACAAAATACTTCTGGCATCATAGATATTTCAAAACAAACCACCTGCATAACTTTCACCTGCAATGTAAAAATTTCGGAATTCATACCGAGGAAATCTGTTGAACCCCTTTATCAGAAATTTATACGATTCTTCAGCAGGAATAACACAAAAAAATTATTAAAAACTTCAGATTTCCCATCATCGCTTCAAGGATGTTTCTTCGAGAAAACCGAAAAAATTCACAAGTTACCTAATTTGCATATAATCATAGGTTGTGTTCGTCTAGGACAATCTGATTCCTTCGGGAGACTCCAGAAACAGTATGTTCGCCGCTGTTGCAAGCATGGGCCGTCTAGAAATTTAGGTTTAACATCATTGTCCAGAAAGAGTTTGTAGTAGTATTGAGTTGGGTAACTGTTTTTCTTTTTATATTTTTTATATTCCTATTCTCTATATACATGGTTAAATAATATATGATTTTTAGTTAAAGTTTAGATGCACAACAGAGAGAACAAAAAGTGACCACGAGTACAGGCACTACTTGATTTTGTTTACACCAGTTTTTTGTTACCCACAAATATAATGGCGGTTTACGGGTTTTTAAGATTTTTGGACACTTTCCGACTTTTCCATGGAGACATTCCAGTCGTTTAAATATTTTCACATTGAAAACATATATCGAGATAGTCACATTTACAACTATTAAGCTTATAAATTCAATTTATCATAAATATTTTACTTTATTTTTGCACTTTATTATTAATGTTGTTACATCAGCATTGATCTATTTTAAATGCATTAATATGAGTTGAGAGGGATTCAATTTCTTTACCGTCAATTTTTTTATGAGTCTACATTATTTAAATGTTTTATATAGTTATTTATCTATTTATTTATTTTAGATTTTTTTTTGGCTAACATGAGCAAAATTTCAATTTTGATGATAGATGGACAACTTTACACATCATACTCGATTGTAGAATGAGCTTCTTGGCTCAAAAATAATTTGCAAATATAATTATGTTATGGTACAATATCACAATGTGAGAAGAGTTATCTCAATATGTAAATCAACCATAGTCAACCATGTACTAATGTCGCATTATGACAAAGATTGTCTCAATATGAAAATCAATCATGCTCAATCATAGTCAACCATGGTCACATTGTGACAATGATTATCTTTTGGTTCAACGTCACATTGTGACACCCATGGTGATCCATGGTCAAACATGGTCTAATATTGCATTGTGACAAAGGTTGTCTCAATATGAAAATCAACCATGGTCAACTTTTGTCCAATATCACATTGTGACAAAGGTTGTCTTTATATGAAAATCAATCACAGTCAACCATCATCAAATGTCGCATTCTGACAAAGATTGTGTCAATTTGAAAATCAACCATTGTCAACCATGTTTATTTTAGTTTTTATAATATTTATCTTGGGGTTTATATACTTTGAGTTTATAATCCCTTTGGTGTTTATTTTTCTGAGGCTGGATTCTACGGGCAAATATGGCTCCCAGCTTCGTGAAAATAGCTGCTAGCTCAGTTCCGTCCGCTTCTGGAGGGCAAGCTCCTACCCATATCGTCAATGAAGCCCCAATTTCCACTGTCCAGGTGGTCTAGGCCTCACTCAATGAGGCTTTGAAGTTTTCCGAAAGTGCCCTAATATGTCAGTTCAATGGTTTTTGGCCGCAGCTCACAGCTCTCCACAAATGGATCTCTGAGGTATGGAAGTCTGTCATTTATGATGAAATTAATATCTATGCATATGCTAGGGTTTTCTTTATAGTAGATTTTGAAAATCTTGAAAGCAGACAATGTATTCTAAATTTTGGCCCTTGGTTTTGGGAAAACTCAAGTTTATTCATGAAGCCATGGAAACCATCATTCGATCCCTCAATAACATTCATAACCTCAACACCAATTTGGGTGAGATTGCCAAGCCTACCCTTGCATCTCTGGAATCTCTCCTTGTTAAAAACCATTGGAAATGCAATTGGGAAATTTTATTGCAGGTGCCGAGAAACAAAAGAATATTCTAGAACAACCTATGCACGCATCTGTGTGGAAATGGACTTTAGCACCGGGTGCCTAGCTAAAATAAACCTAACAAGTAAAGACTATTTGTGGAAACAGAAACTCGATTATGAAAGTGTCATCTTCAGATATCGATCCTGCTTTGAGATAGGCCATATAGCCAAAAATTGCCCAAAAACTTCCTACAAAAAATTATGCTAGAAAAAACCACCACAGATCTACATGGTGGGAAGGAACACAAAAAGAACACTACACTATCATCAAAGAAGAATACTCTAGAGAAAACTCTGAATCACAAGAAGTCAAGCAAGACAGAAACAACTCTCAAGACAAGCAGGGAGAAAACCCCGCCCAACAACAAAAAAGTGAACTCGACAACCCGTCAAACATCAATACTTGTGAGGATTCGAATACCAGAGAAAATAAATCTTCATTTAATAGCAAAGTAGATCTCCTAGAATAATCTTCTTCTCTGACTATCTTCAAAAGGACGAGCACAATAGATCGCGAAGCTAAGGCACCAATGTCCCAAGAACCAGAAGAGATGAAGGAGATGCAAGATAAAGGAAGTTGGAGGACAATAGAGAAAAAAAGAAAGCTACAGCATCGATCACGACAAGAAAGACGAGGAGCTAGACAATTAAAAACTAAGAAAATTATAAGTATAATAGACCAATTTGGTCTCAGTGGACATTAACCACTATCATCAGCATCATCATCATCATCATTAATTCCTTGGCTTTATTATTCCTTTAGGTTTATAATATTTATCTTAGGGTTTATATACCTTGGATTTATAATATTAATCTCTTAGGTTTATAATACCTTAGGGTTTTAAAATTAATCCTTTGGCTTTATAATGTCAATTCCTTGGGTTTATCAATCTAACAGTTCATATTCCAAGGGTATAATATTATTCATAAGGTTTATAATATTAATTCTTGGGTTTAATATAGATCCTTTGGGATTATAATCATGGTCAACCATGCGCAACCATGACCCAATGTCACATTCTAACAAAGGTTGCATTGATATGAAAATCAACCATGTTTAAGCATCACCAATCATGGTGCAACATCGCATTGTGATAAGGATTGTCTCAATATGAAAATCAACCGTGGTCAACAATGTTTATTTGAGTTTTTATAATATTTATCTTGGGGTTTATATACCTTGGTTTTATAATATTAGTCCCTTGGGTTTAATATTACTCCCTTGTGTTCAAAATCCCTTAGGGTTTTTGTATTAATCCTTAGGGTTTATAATATCAATCCCTTAGGTTTATTATTCCTTTGGGTTTATAATATCAATCATGGTCAACCATGATCAATCATAGCCAACCATGGTCAATCATGGTCAAATGTCACATTGTGACAATGATTGTCTCATATGAAAATCAACCATGGTTAACGATGGTCTAACGTCACATTGTGACAAAAATTGCCTCGATATGAAAAACAATCATGGTTAAGCATAGTAACTGTGGTCTCACATCGCATTGTGACAAGGATTGTCTCAATATGGAAATCAACAATCGTTAACCATGTTTAATTTAGGGTTTATAATATTTATCTTAAGGTTTATATACCTTGGATTTATAATTTTTATCCCTTCAGTCAATTATCCCCTTGGGTTTATAATCTCAAAACCCTTGGTTTATTAATTTAAGGGTTCATATTCCTAGGGTTTAATATTATTTCTTTAGGTTTATAATCCCTTGGGTTTTTCCTATTAATCCCTTGGTTTATAATATCAATCATGTTCAACCATGGTCCTACGTCGCATTGTGACGAATATTGTCTCAATATGAGAATTAACCATTGTCAATGTCGCATTGTGACAAAGATTCTCTTGATTTGGAAATCAATGATGGTCAACCATGCTCAACCATGATCCAATGCCACATTGTGACAAGGATTGTCTCAATATGAAAATCAACCATGTTCATTCTAGTGTTTATAATATTTATTGTTTATTTTAGTGGTCAACCATGTTTTATAAGATCAAACATAGTCATCCATGGTCAACCATGGTCAACCATGGTCGAATGTCACATTGTCACAAAGATTGTGGTGATATGAAAATCAACCATGGTTAAGCATGGTCAACTATGGTCCCATATTGCATTGTGACAAGGATTGTCTCAATATGAAAATCAACCATGGTCAACCATGTTTCTTTTAGTGTTTGTAATATTTATCTTAAGGTTTCTATACCTTGGGTTTATAATATTAGTCCCTTGGGTTTAATATTATTCCCTTGGGTTCATAATCCCTTGGGGTTCTAGTATTAGTCCCTTAGGTTTATAATATCCATCCCTTGGGTTTATAATGTCAATCATGGTCAACGATGGTCAATCATGGCCAGCAATGGTCAACCATGGTCAAATGTCGCATTGTGACAATCATTGTCTCAATATAAAAATCAACCATGGTCGAATGTCGCATTGTGAAAAAGGTCAATCAAGATCAACCATGGTCCAACATCGTATTACAACAACGATTGTCTCAATATCGAAATAAACCATGTTTATTTTAGGGTTTATAATAATTATCTTAGTATTTATATTTTTTTATCCTTTGGGTTTATTAATCTAAATATTAATATTCCTAGGGTTTAATATTATTCCCTTAGATTTATAATCCCTTGGTTTTTTAGTATAAATCCCTAGGTTTATTATTCCCTTAGATTTATAATATCAATCATGATCAACTATGTTTATTTTATTGTTTATAATATTTATAGTAGCGTTTATATACCTTGGGTTTATAATATTGGTCCCTTGGGTTTAATATTATTCAACCATTGTCGAACACCGCATTGTCACAAAGACCACGTTGATATAAAAACCAACCATGGTTAAGCATCATCAACTATGGTCCAACGTCGCATTATGACAAGGATAGTCTCAATATGAAAATCAACCATGGTCAACCATGGTTTATTTGAGTGTTTATAATATTTATCTTAGGGTTTATATACAATGGGTTTATAATATTAGATCCTTGGGTTTATTATTATTCCCTTGCATTCACAATCCCTTGGGGTTGTAGTATTACTCTCTTGGGTTTATAATATCAATCCCTTAGGTTTATTATTCCCTTGGGTTTTTAGTATCAATCAGGGTCAACCATGATCAACCATAGCCAACCATGGTCAACCATAGTCCAACATCACATTGTGAAAAACATTGTCTTGATATGAAAATCAATCATGGTCAAGCATGGTCGTGGTCCAACATTGCATTGTGGCAAGAATTGTCTCAATGTGTAAATCAACCATGGTTAACCATGTTTATTTTAGGGGTTATAATATTTATCTTAAGGTTTATATACCTTGGGTTTATAATTTTTATCCCTTGGGTTTATAATTTTTATCGCTTGGGTTTATTAATTTAAGGGTTAATATTCCCAGGGTTTAATATTATTCCCATAGGTTTATAATCCTTTGGGTTTTTAGTATTAATCCTTAGGGTTTATTATTCCCTTGAGTTTATAATATCAATCATAGTCAACGATGGTCCAACATTGCATTGTGACGAATATTGTCTCAATATGAGAATCAACCATGGCCCAATGTCGCATTTTGACAAAGATTCTCTTGATTTGAAAATCAATGATGGTCAAGCATGCCCAACCATGGTCCAACGTCACATTGTAATAAGGATTGTGTCAATAAGAAAATCAACCATGTTTATTCTAGTGTTTATAATATTTAGTTTTTATTTTAGTGTTCAACCATGGTAAACCTTTGTCAACCATGGTCAACCATGTTTTATAAAATCAGACATGGTTATCCATGGCTGATCATGGTCAACCATGGTCCAATGTTGCATTGTGACAATTATTGTCTCAATATGAAAAACAACCATGGTCAACCATGTTTATTTTAGTGTTTGTAATATTTATCTTAGGTTTTATATACCTTGGGTTTAATATTATTCCCTTGGGTTCATAATCCCTTGGGGTTTTAGTATTAATCCCTTGAGTTTATAATATCAATCCCTTGGGTTTATAATATCAATCATAGTCAACCATGGTCAATCATAGCCAACCATGGTCAACCATAGTTAAATGTTGCATTGTGACAACTATTGTCTCAATAAAAAAATCAACCATTGTCCAATGTCACATTGTGATAAAGGTTAATCATGGTCAACCATGGTCCAATGTCCAATGTCGCATTGTGACAATGGTCAATCATGGTGAACCATGGCCAACGTTGCATTGCGACAAGGATTGTCTCAATATGGAAATCAACCGCTTTCATTTTAGGGTTTATAATATATATCTTAGGGTTTATATACCTTGGGTTTATAATATCAATCTCTTAGGTTTATTAATCTAAGGATTCATATTCTTAGGGTTTAATATTATTCCGTTACATTTATAGTCCCTTGGGTTTTTAGTAATCATTAAACATAGTTTAATTATAGTTATGTAATTATT
>APFE031372638.1:6143-63153 GCA_000404065.3 Pinus taeda
AGAAATATTGAAAAAAGAAATAAATAAATAAATAAAAGATTGAACCCCAACAAAGAAAGAAAAATCAAAGAAAGGAATAATATTGAAAGTGTTGCAAGTCTAAAGGCCACTACTAATAGTTAGTTTTGTTCATTATTGTTAAATAAAAGGTGTGTTCAGCTTGTTCAAAATGCCATAATCACTAGCTTTTAGTTTAAACATACAGTGTAATCATGACTAAAATCCTTGAAATTTCTATAATTGGATTAGAGAATAATATTTGCCCAACAATTTAATTTGGATAAATCAGTAGTTAGGTAGAAAATGACATTGATTCAACTATTTAATCTGGAACAATAGAAGAAATAATGGATAGGTTAGATAGTTTTTCATTCTGTATAAAAGAAAATAAAGTGGGTCTTCTAGTCTAAGTGCACACTTTTGAGGAATAAGAAATGCTAGTTTAGATAAGGGTAGATCGATTAGATGATTGTAAATATTTTCATATCTAATTTTTATCCTAAGTTTTAAGGATATGGTGAAAGGGCCAAAAATATGCGCCATGGATAAAGTGTTACTAGATATGTTTTATAATTCCTCTTATCCTAAGTTCGGAGGTAAATTATAAAAAGTGCATGGAGAGAAATTTTCTTTTTCGTATTCAGTTAAATTACACTTTAGTTAACGGCACCGGGATCTGTTCCCAATCACAATCAATGACGCTCATCTGCATTCATCCCCCCCCCTCTCCATCCTACCTTTACCACTAGGGGGTAGGGGGGTCCAAAAAGTTGTTTCTCCCTCTGGGAACCATCCCCTACGTGTCACCCTGCCACGATTTCGCACCCCGCCACCAAAACCACATACCACAGGCTACCCCCTCTGAAAAACACATTTCCTTCACCCGCTCTACCGTGCCCCACTATGACTCCTCCACCACTCTCCTCCCGACAGGTTGTGTAACTGTTGGCCTATTCAATTCCCTCCTGAAAAATAATCGTTCGACACTGATTTGATTCTCCCAAGTAACTATTTTAAAAACTAACAATCTTGCACCATTTTCAATAGAATCTTCTCGGTGTTTAAAACCCTTTGAACCCATCACTCTCCTTTCCTTACTACTTATCCTATCACTTTCTTTCCTTTTACTATTTTTCTTCTATTATTGATAGTTTTGCACATCGATCACTTTCAGAGATATTTCACAACCAGACAATGATAGAAACCTAACAGTTCCCTATTTCTTTTACTTGATAGTTTGTTACTCAAACACATTCTTGGTAAGCTCTTTTCTAAATTCCCTCTTGTTCTAAGATTGTTACAGTTATGCCTCCGCAGACTAAGACTCAAGATAAACCTATTAATCTTTTGATTCCCCCTTCGATAGATTTAGATCATATACCTTTAGATGATAAGGATTACAAGATTAATGAAGCCCAATTTGACTATGATTTTTTTGAGCTATATTTTTTGGTTAGAAGATAATATTGCAGATAAAACCAATGAAGTTTTGCTCTGGGAGTCCAATCTTCCCCATTACATTTTCCCCCTAACATTCCAAGCCCGAGAGTTTACCATAAGGTGTTAAGCATGTTATGTCCCTGGTTAGAGATCTATCATCACCCCTACAAGTGACATTACCTTCAAAATTACTACCCACTCCATTGACCAAATGATGTTGGCTACCACTATGGAAAATACTGCTTCTTTCTCCCTAGAAACCCTCACCCAGCTTTACCAGAGGCTATATTTCTCCACGAGAGCCACAATCTTTGAGATGTCTTGCCTAAGAATACCCAACTTACTAGAAATAATCCTCCATATCCTTCCTGCATCTTCCTTGATCAGGCCAAACGGATTATATCCATGATTTCCTACATTTTAGATTATTATTCTGATCAATGGGTAGATGAGCCCATTTTAGGATTCCTCTCTATATTTTCCATAGGCAACAAGCCTTCCTTGCTGTTCAAGTTCATTCAATTCTTGGCTGACAGTATTCATGAACAATTCATAAAGCTTCCCACAAAACAGGTCTTCAATTACACATCTATTTTTATTTATATGTTCCTCTACTATCAAGTCGAGAAATTTAGTTTTGCATTGCAGAAGCTTGAAGATGCAGGAAATCAACAACCAGTGATCTTTTGGACCTCATTGGTCATGAAAGAAAAACAAGAGCTTATTTATAAATTGTTCATTGAGGATTTTGTTCATCCATCCATGAACATCCTTAATAGCGCAATTCAGCCTAGGATAAGTGAAGAAATCAAGAGAATCTTTCACCTAATAGATCAGGCAAAGACTAGGGATTGGTACTGATACCAAAATTATACAGAGATAAGGGTGTATGGTTGTGAATTGGCACCCTACAAACTCCCCAAATACCTCCCAATGAGGATTGTTTATGTGGATTATATTAGATAGATGCTGAATTCATATGACATCCACTTTGTAGTGGCCAGGAAGAAGTCACAGTTCAGAAAAAAGACACATATGGGCCCATTTGTATGTAACACAAGAACAATAGGTGAAGGAGTAGATAGAATGCTTAAATAAATGAATTTTAGTCTGAGCTTTACATGGTCTTATGACCCCTGTGCCATTATTTCAAAGCTCAGAGTGGAGAATAAAAGAACTCCTTATATTCATAATTCAAGGCCTGAAATAGAGCAGTATGAAAATCAGCTGGAGTTGATAGAAAACACCTTATAGGAAGTTGAAGGACAACTTGTTTCTACTTCTAGTTTACAGACTCCGACTCCTCAGGAAAAATCCATTAAAATAAAAAGGGAGTAAGGATCTTCATCAAAAACTGGGAGTGAATCGAAAGAGTTTAGGATCAACTATAGGAAGAGGACAAAGTTGACTCCTAGAGTAGAGTTGGAAAAAGAGACTGAGGAGTAGGATGTTATCATAATCATAGACTCACCACCTGCAACCAAAAAATTCACAACATCTCCTACTGAACCTTCATCTTCATAGGGTCATAAGGAAACCAAGCTAGAATCACAGAATGTCAAAATAGAAAATGAGAAGACAGGTTTTGATAGGTATAGGGAGATTAAGGTTAGAAATGTGATTCTAAAAAATAGTACTTATAATCAGTTCTAGAGGCAGACCTCCAGCTCACAAAGTAGGTTGTTCTTAGTCTTTGACACAGAGCATGGAAGAATACAGATGGCCTTTCTTTGAGACCCAAATTCCACAGCCAAAATCAGCAGCATTCTACAAGAGCACTACTTTTGAATTCAGCACTAAATAAATACATCCCATTAATCAAATGGAGATGCACAACCAAACTGGTGAAATGATATCCTCCACTTTGACTAGCATTGCTATGTCACTATCTAAATTGAAGGTTTCATTTGCAAATGTTCAATCTCAGCTGAAAATGGAGAAGGTGTACTCCTTGGCGAAGGATAACAGGATCAAGTCTTTGGAAGACTTGGTGTTAAAAATAGGATATGACCTAAAGATGTCAATGATGCCCAAGAGATTATTAAAAAGAATACTTTGGACACTACATCCTTCAGAAAGTAGCTCAAGCTACCAGCCATAGTGGATCCATTGACCAAGAACATTGACGAAAGTGAACCACAGAAGGCAGAGATGATGAAGTTGATCATACAGAAGAATGTATAGATTAGACAGATGGAGGCAGAGAAGGAGAAAATGATAAAGGAGAAAGAAGAGAGTCAGAAGATGGACATTATCCCCTTAGATGCCATACCCATTTCTTAGCTTCCAGAAATAGGGACAACCACTACAACCACTTATTCCACTCAGACTGTGAGTGTTGAACAAGTAACAAAGACACTGGAGAACATGTCACTCCAGTCCAAGGAGATGGAGACTTTGAAGGGCCAACTCAAAGATTTAGAAGTACAAAAGGCCAAAGCTGAAGCTGCTCGGGTTACTGAAATGCAGAAATCCCAGATACTGTTAGAGAAGTTGCAAAAGGTAGAGAGATACACTTCAATTGGTTAGACCTTGGCCCAAGCCAAGGAAACCATTTAGATGAATATAGTAGACTCTATGAATGATATTTGGCCTTCTATCCAAATCATCTTTGAGCAGAAGGATCTGATAGAAAAGGATACATAAACTATTTTGCAGAGTAGGGAGAATCTTTGAGAAATGCCTCAAAAGTATCCAATATAATCAAGTTCCTAAATTCTAAGTCCAATTATGAGCTTGAAGAATTAGGAATTAGTGAGATAACTGCTACTATTTTGGAAATCAAGAAAGTCTTGACACAGAGAAATCTTACTGATTAGTTGGAAGAAAGGTGTGAAACCTTGGAGCTGTAAGTAAACATGTTTACTAACAGAATTGAAGCTTTGATCTAGAAAGGATTGCTAAGCATTTATGTAATAAATGACAAATTGATCACGCAGGAAGACTATGACCTGAAGATGAAAGAAATGACCAAGAGAAGTATAAATTTCACTGGGATTAAGGGGAGTATGACAGCAAGGGTGTTTTTGGAAACCTTGTCAAATGACTTCTATGTACAGAATGAGGTAAAACACATTTTTACTGTTAAGCGAACTTTTTCCAAATACACAAAGGTAGATGAAATTTACCTTAGGGTAAAAAAATTGACAATACCAGATGAAAATAGATGGGAAGAATTGGTCGATTTACTAGATTGAAGGGTAATTCAGAAAAAGGAAAACATTTGCTAGCAAACAGCCAACATGACAGTCAGTTCAGCAATGCAACATGGTTTTGGGTTGACTCAACAATTGGAACCATCAAACAGGGCCACCTTTCTTTTCAGCTATCTATGTGGCCTATTTGTCTATGAGGATTAGATCATATTGTATGTAATTAGGCTAATAATACATTGTTGTTTTGATAGTGATTTTGTAAGGGATTTTTCTAATTTTCAGTATAAATACTTCACTGTTTGAAGTATTAAGGGTTGATTTCCGAATGAAATTTCTTCTTCTTATTGTATTTTACCAAGTACTAGAGCATCGATAATACAAGGACCTTTAAGAGAAATTCTTCGGCGTAATTCACAAGATAAATCATTTGTCGATGCGTTTTGAACCAACAAGTGTGGTTCACCGTCAGGACAAGTTGAAGAAACAAATCCAACTTAGCATGTTAAATAGTCTGACCAGAGACTCCAACGACTATCTTCACTAACAGCTAATTTTGATTTTAGGACAAGAGTCAAGATTTAATGGAAATTAGTTAAATTAGGTGAATATAAAATAATTTAAATAGTGTTAAAAGGTTAGTTAAAAAGTTATTGTTTGATAGTTAAAAATTATAAGTTTTTATTTAAATGGGAATTAGTTATATAAATTACATTTCCTTATACTTAATGTGTATATATATATATTATAATATTATAAAGGTTAGTTAGAAAATTTGGAACGAGAGAAATAATTAAAAATGAAATACAAATAAAAATAATAATAATATATAGTTTAATTAAGAAAGTTTAAAAGGTAAAAATAATAATAATAATAATATAATAATAAATAAGTAAAAAAATAACAATAAATAAACAATAAATAAACAATAAAAAATAAACATAAAAAATAAACAATAACAATAAAAATAAAATAAATTAAATAAATAAATAATAAAATAAAATAATGAAAATAAATAAATCAAGCGAGCGACACATTCTAAAAAGAAGAAGTATCAGAACAGGGTAAAAAAAAATCTACAGAGCCAAAAGGAGAAACCCTAGGAGGAAGGAAAAGACAAGGCTCCAAAGAAAAAGATCCACAAAATAAAGGGAAACATTGAAAGCCAGAAAAAGCAAGACTAGGAAGAAAGGGCAGGGATCCAACAGCTACTGATCTTCCAGCGGTCATTTCTTTTGAGATTGCTGGCCTTCTTTCAATTTCAATAGCTTCCTTGAATTTACGGTGATGGAACTGCGCAAACCTATCAATATCCTTGGCCTCCTCAATACACACTTGATGCTTGGTCTTTTCCGCATGCTTTTTCTAGTCTTGTTTTTTCTAGCTTTCTATGTTTCCCTTTATTTCACGGATCTTTTTCCTTGGAGCCTTGTCTTTTCCTTCCTCCTAGGGTTTCTCCTTTTGGCTCTGTAGATTTATTTATTTTTTATCCTGTTCTGATCCTCCTTCTTTTCAGAATGTGTCGCTCGCTTGATTTATTTATTTTCATTATTTTATTTAATATAATTAATTATTTTTTTATTATTTATATTTTATTTTTTTAATTTATTTATTTTAATTTTATTTTTTAATTTATTTTTTAATTATTTATTTATTATTTATTTTTAATAAAATAATTTTTTTACATTTTATAACTTCCTAATTAAACTAATATATATTATATTATTATCATATTATTTGTATTTCATTTTTAATTTATTTTCTCGTTCCAATAATTTTCTAACTAATCCTTAAGTTAAGTATAAGGAAATGTCCTTTATATAACTAGTTCCCATTTAAATAACAACTTATAAGTTTTAATTATCAAACAATAACTTTTTAACTAACCTTTTAACACCATTTAAATTATTTTATATTCACCTAATTTAACTAATTTCCATTAAATCTTGACTCTGGTCCTAAAGTCAAAGTTAGTCGTTAGTCAAGATAGTCGTTGGAGTCTCTGCTCAGACTATTTAACATGCTAAGCTGGATCTGTTTCTTCAACTTGTCTTGATGATGAACCACACTTGTTGGTTCCAAACGCGTCGACAAATGATTTATCTTGTGATTTACGCCGAAGAATTTCTCTTAAACTTGATATGGATCACAGAAGCCTCAATTCAACACTACAAGGACCTTTCACAGGATTGATGTGGTGTACCAAACAGTGATGTGCTTCTTCTGTCTATTTGTTTAAACATTGTTTTTATTTCTTTGTTATTCTAAATTTCTGAATTATTCAACAAAAACTATGATAAACAGGATTTGTTACTTAGAGCACCCTATTTTGGTTGTTGATAATTAATGTTTTCCACTGAAGTCAAATAAAGGAAGTATTAGTTGCTCCTTGATTTCTATTGAACCTTACACTTTTGCTATTCCACAATTTCATTAATTTCTGAAAAGATCCATTTGTGCAACCTGTGAGAAATCCTCTTAAAATTGATGCAAAATCTAGTTTAATTTATAGACTCCATAGCCCAATGTAATTATAACACTCAAATCAACCAAACCAATCAAATCAGAACAAACAAGTACAATAATTACTAGCCTAAAATTTACACAAATACAAAGCTAAATTAAACAGAGAGATCCCTCTCTACAGATGGCAAGGCTAGATCCCCCAACTTCCAAAGTAGTTTTGATATTGTCCTATGTGTTTATTCCCTGAACCTGAAAAATACAGAATGAAAACATAGTGGTGACCATACTGGGGAAGTAAAACTCTTTAGATTGAAAAATCATTATTCCCTGGTATTTAATCAGTATTTCAATAAAACAAAATTGTTATATCATTATCAAATACATGATCTCAGGTTGTTATTTTGTAATTATTCTAGTTTGTCATTGATTTTGATTTTTATTTGCGTGATGATTTTTAATACACATGGCTCCAAAAGAATTTTTACTAGAGCTCACCCTAATCCCAACCCCGCTGAATTTGTAGACAACCTAGAAAAATTGGTGAGAAAGAGAAGCTTTATAGAGAGTCAAGGTAGTAATAGTCCTTTGTCTAGATTCAATTCTCTTCTTGAGATTAGTCCTTTGTCAAGGTCTAACTCTCTTCTAGAGAAATTTGAAACTATTGAAGATATAGAGTTTAATTTGCCTTTCCAGCATAGTTTGTTTAGATCAAAATCTAAGGCTTTTGTAGATCATATTGTCATTGATAAATCCCTACTCAAACCATACATACCCCAAACCCAAATTCTTGAAACAGATCCTGATCTTGAATCCCTACACCAGTTTGAAAAATTACAAAGTCTAGTTTTAGTTTTGGACCAAGTTATTGAAGAAGTTTATATTCAATAATCTGTTGAATTTTCTTCTTTAACAGTTGTAACAGCCTCTTTGTCTACCCAATATTCCCAATCTGTTCATCTACAACCCCCCAATCCTACTCAATCCATAGTCTCTACTTCTTCTACTGTAATATCTCATACATTTATTCCTACTATCCCTATAGTTATCCCAACTACACCTATCACAGGTCCATTTTCCAGTCAATATAATAGACTAGTTATGGTAGGTAGGTATGCACTTTTGGTGTTACCAGGGGAACTAAATGTTATACTTGCAGATTACCAGTCCAAAATTCTGACCTTTGAGAACATTGGTTCTCATACTGCTCAACAACATGAGGATAGGATGAATGATGTGCTTGACCTTCAAGAAGTAGATGAAGGTCATGTAAAAATGAGATTGTTTGCTCAGATTTTAGGAGGTAATGTCAAGAAATGGTTTAGGATTTTACCTGCAAGAAGTATAGCCATGCTTTCCATCAAACTTTCTTAGCTAGATGGGAGATCAAGAGAAATACACTTCAACTCCTAAATGAATATAAAATACTGAAGAGAAAACCAAATGAAAGTGTGGAAGAATACTATGAATGGTTTAATATTGTTTGCAATGCCATTCCAAAAGACATCAAGCTCTCCCTTGGCCTAACATTAATTTATTTTCCTGATGATTGTGATGTAGACATGGAATATCAACTTAGAGAGAGACTCGACAACTTTGGAAGAACCGCAAGCAAATGATATCAAATTTGAAGCTAATATCTTAGCCAAGAATGCCAAATTAAAATCTGAATGCAGGGTTACCATAAAAGAAGAGACTTCTAATTTTTTTGTTGATCACAAAATTGACAACCGAGTAAGAGTAGTGAATCAGATGATGCAAAGAGTAAACCTAAATGACCAAACGCAAGTGAGAGAAAACCAAAATTCTCCTCAAAATAGAAAACAAAACTTTAGAAGAAATATTCCCCAAATCAAACAAAGAGACCAAAATGGTCCAGACTAGTAGGTTCGGCCTACTTTTCAGGAAAACTACACAAATGATGAGGGAAATATTGTTGAAGATTTGGATGATAATCAAATAAATAAGATGGGAATAAATTATTATGAAACAATTTTCTCACTGAAGAGGAGCAAGAACTTTTTATCCTAGCTTAAACTGAACTCGATTCAAAAGAATCAGATGAATATAAAAAAGGGTTTGGAATTGTCATAATGGAAGTCCAGAGGAAGTATAACATAATCCAGACACTCTCAACACAAAAAACTCAAATTATCCTGCTAAAAAATCCTATGAACTTGAACCTACGAAAACCACAGAGAGTCTTCCTAATAAAACTGTTGATAATTCTGGTAAGAAAAAAGTAGAAACCCATATTAAGAAGATAGTTGATAGTGTTTCTAAAACTACTGAAACAGATATCCCAACCACCAGTCAACAAAAAGTGCCCATAACAAAACAAATCACAGATCAACACTCAGGTGATCAATGCTGAAACTGAAATTTCTATAACATACTTGGCCCAAATGAAAATAACAGAACTAAATACTCCTCCTGGACCTCAGTGGAACATGATTTTTTATGGCTTCTATAGAAAAGATGGTTCTGGAGTAGGAATTTGGGTGGTTAACACAGGAAACAATCATGTTGAAGGTCATTCGTAGAGGCTTAATTTCCAATGTATTAATAACATAGCAGAGTATGAAGCCCTTATTTTAGGATTGTAGTTGCTAAAAAAGTTAGGTGCCAAGAGGGTCTCCATTGAATGGGATGTTGAATTAATTATAAATTTGATTTAAGGAGAGTATTCAGCTAAACACCCTAGAATGATAGCATGTAGAAATGTTGTGCTTGACTTTCTAGAAACTTTTGTTGAATATGACATTTGTGCAATTCCTAGAAAACAAATATCATTCCAAATAATCTGGATTTTTTAGCCAGTTCCTATAAAATGCCTTATCCTAATCAAGAATATATACTAGAGGTGAAACATCGACCAGTTGTACCAGATAACATGAGGTATTGGCAGGTGTTTGGAAATGATAAATAGATTGAAAATTTTCTGCAATCAAAAGATGAATTTCAAGATGATAGTATTGATTTGGAATTTGAAGTATATAATCAAATAGTCATATATTCTAATATAGAAAAGCAATTAGATAATTCAGATGTAAATACATCCATAGATAAAGTTGTAAATAAATTAGAATTTCTTGAGATAGACCCTGAAAAAGAAGAATTTGAAACACTCCATCTTAAAGATAATGTTTTGCCAAGAGGTCTAGTCCCATTAGAAGAGTTATTGGATTTCAATGATGTGGCTCAAAATCCTAAGATTGAGCCCACAAGAAAAGAATTTGAAGAATGTAATTTAGGTACTGAAAAATACCCCAAAATCATAAAACTGCCTAAATCAATCCCAACTGTTGAAAGAAAAAAGTACATTTCTTTATTCAAGGAATTTAGTGATGTCTTTGCCTGGAGCTATGAAGATCTTAAAACATATGATATAGAGCTTATACAACACAAATTTCCAATTAAAGAATATCAGAAACAATTTAAACAAAAGCTTCGAAGAATAAATCCAACTCTGATGCCTTTAATTGAGAAGGAAATTAAAAGAATGTATGACTATAAAATCATAGTTCCTCTTAGGTACTCTAAACGGGTTTCAAATATTGTGCCAACTAGGAAGAAAACAACTGAAATCTGATTGTGCATAGATTTTAGAAACCTCAACAAAGTTTCCCTAAAGGACAACTATCCTCTATCTAAAATGGATCATTTTCTGCAAAAGGTAGTTGGATATTCTAGGTTTCTCAAGTTATAATCAGGTCTTAGTCCATCTAGGGGACAAAAATAAAACATCCTTTACCACTCCATGGGGTACCTTCATATATGTGAATATGCCTTTTGGATTAATGAATATTGGAGCCACATTTCAAAGATAAATGGATATTGTGTTTGTTGATGAAATTGGAAAATTTATTGTGATCTATATGGACGACATCACTATATATTCTAAAATTGATGAAGACCATTTATTACATCTGAGAAGAGAATTTGAGAAATGTAGAAGGTTTGGGATTTAACTAAATCCTAATAAAACAATGTTTGGCCTTGAAGAGGGAAGACTTATTATTCATATCATGATCCAAGTTATCTTTTGTTTATAGATGCATGAAAAGAATTACATAAACGGTTTGTAGCTTGACCAAAGAGAAACTTAAATGTGCACATGTGAGAGGAAGAAGAAGAAACACATGAGAAGACAAGAAGACAAGACCTTGATAACGGAGTTCGTCCCTCCTGGACTACGTCTTCGAGCCGTGCTCGATCAATGGGGAGGCCTTCATTCATTAAAAATGGCATCAAAATAAGTTACATTCATCAATTTACAAAATGGAGCATTATACCTCCATGCTGAAAAGTGCCAGAAAATTTGAGAGTTCTATTGCTGAAACCGACACCACCAATGGATTCCTGTCACGGAGAGGTGTAAAATCCATATAAAACTTGCCCAATTCTAAGTCTAGACCAAAATCACCCTCCTGCAAAAACGCTGCTCAAGCAAGGTTCCACTAGCGTTTCTCAACTGCTCAGGGTTCTGCCACCTGGTCTCAAAATCTGTGCCCGTTGATCTCTTCCTTACAAATGGTAAAACATGAGTTTATATAAATCAGGGCAGGTTAAACCATAATATTTTTATACTTTATCTTTATCATAACCAATTAAAAATCAATCGTATACCATTTTTATTTAACATATAAGATTTTTTTTAACTTTATTAGGGAGTGGGCCCATACTCCACGGGACCACACTCATCCCATCCCAACTTACGGAAACCATGCTTTAATTTGGGTGTTGTACGTTGAGGTATGTGGGTAGTGGGACCACCAAATGGCTGCCCCCAACCATACCCTTGTATCTCCTTCGTTCACCGTTTTCAATCATAACCATTATATGATGGTTTCACGCCATGCATTGGTTGGCATGCGGTGGTTACAAACCTTACTTTAACCTTGGCATACGTTGGTCTTAAGCCATGATAAGGTTTATGCCATATGTTTGGACCTTGTAATATCTCTTTACCATGTAGGGCATATGGTTACAACTTTTTAACATGTATGGTATAACCATATTATTATATGGTTTTGGTTATTATTACATATATTTTTTAATTTGATTTGGTTTTTGATATAGTTAAGTGGATAACTATATGAAAACTGCAGTCATAACCAAAATGTTTCTTGTGCAGGTTTAGGAGCCTAATGACTGGCTGCCATTTATCAGCATTTGATGCGTTGCCATGTGGGTCCCACATGCTGACTGGGATGCCATGTGGTGCACTATGGGCCCCATTTTTGCTTTGCCATACCAATCTTTGAAGAGCTCTATCTTTTGCATACGAGCTCAGATTGACAAACCATTTGCACCACCGTGATCAGGAAGAAGAGCCCTCTCAACCGATGCCATCAAATTCTCCTTTCATCCATTTTGAATTTTGAGCCTTTATCCATCCCCTTGGTGTCTTGAGATCCTCCTAGATCAATCCTCCCCATTGAGGAGCTTTTGGTCCTCCAAAAGCATTAGCACACTATCAATCCACACAGTCAATCTCTTGCATTCGACACTGGTGCATTCTTGCAATCATGCACACCACACATGACTCAACAACTGCTCCTTGCCAATAGTTCATAGCACACACTCATTGGCCAAGGATTACGTAAAAAGTAATTAATGCCTCAAATACTAAAAATGAAAGGCCAAAATATCATTTTTGTGTCTTGAAATGATGGGAAACATGCCATCATTTTTACATTGCAATGTATGATTTACAATGGTGGCCATAACAAGCTACTAATCCTAAAAAAACCATCTTAACAAAGCAGACCATCATGACTGGTGTGGATTCATCTATGGAACATGTTCATATTTCGGCTCCTCTGGTAATGTTTCTGGAACATGGAGCATTAGACACGTGGTTTGTTGGTGTCCCTCTTTGTTGCAATGACTACAATGATTCTTTCTCCTCCAAACTTTCGGGGTTGCCTTGGGGCGCTTCCCCTTGGTGTTTCTTCAAGAGGTGTTCATGGAGCCCTCACTATCGCTGGATTGTGAGGAAGGAATTTCATCATCTATTGTTGGTTGGTTACTAGATATATTGGCATTTTCCTCCGCTTCCTTTCTTGTGTATCCGATTCCTGCACGGTGCGGCAACTCCTTGACTTTGATGGGGTTTATGATGCCTTGGCCTTTGATGCCGAGGCCCTTTCCTTGATATCCCATTGTATTCATTAGTCTAGATCCAATCCCTGTAGTATGTTTTTCAGAAGCAACAAACTCGTCATCATGAAAATCATATGAAATTGGAGATTCACTTTTTACCTCCTCATAGCTATGTTGTCATTGTTCCAAGGCCACATCCTTGGCTTGCAACTTGCGTAGCAACCTTTGGTTTTCATCTCTTGCCTCCTGTAGAAGCCTCCTTAGTTCTACATTCTCTACTTGGAATTTAGTGATGTCTTTTCTTGGAGCTATGAAGATCTTAAAACATATGATATAGAGCTTATACAACACAAAATTCCAATTAAATAAGATCATAAACAATTTAAGCAAAAGCTTTGAAGAATAAATCCAGCTCTGATGCCTTTAATTGAGAAGGAAATTAAAAGAATGTATGACTCTAAAATCATAGTTACTCTAAATGGGTTTCCAATATTGTGCCAACCAGGAAGAAAACAGGTGAAATCCGATTGTGCATAGATTTTGGAAACCTCAACAAAGTTTCCCTAAAGGACAACTATCCTCTATCTAAAATGGATAATTTTTTGCACAAGGTAGTTGGATCTTCTAGGTTTCTCAAGTTATAATCAGGTCTTAGTCCATCTAGGGGACCAAGATAAAACATCCTTTACTACTCCAATGGGTAACTTCATATACGTGAAGATGCCTTTTGGATTAATGAATATTGAAGCCACATTTCAAATAGAAATGGATATTGTGTTTGCTGATGAAATTGGAAAATTTATTGTGATCTATATAGATGACATCACTATATATTCTAAAACTGATGAAGAACATTTATTACATCTGAGAAGATCATTTGAGAAATGTAGAAGGTTTGGGATTTAACTAAATCCTAAGAAAACAATGTTTGGCCTTGAAGAGGGAAGACTTCTTAGTCATGTCATCTCCAAGGAAGGCATTAAAATTGACCTCAAAAGGGTTGAATCTATTCTAAAAATCAATCATACCAAAAATATTAAGGAACTTCAATCATTTATTGGAAGAATAAACTTCCTGAGAATATTTATCCATAACCTTGTCGAATTTCTCAGAAACATAACAAACATGTTGAAACAAGATTCCAAAATCAGATGGAGCATGGAAGCTAAGCAATCATTTGACCAAGTTAAACAAGCCTTAACAAAAGAACCAATCCTTATCAGTCCATATTTTACTAAATATTTTTTCATTTTCATTTGCTTCCGAACATACTGTTGCAGTTCTCCTTTTACAAAAAAAGTGATGAAGGATTTCAACAATCCATTTCTTTCTTTAGCAAGGATTTAAGGAATTCTGAACTCAAGTATAATATAATGGAGAAACAGGCTTATTGATAACATCAATTAAAGATTTCAGAGTATATATCCTTCATTCTCACATAATTTCTTATGTACCAAATGTTGTAGTTAAAAATATTTTGACAAAGAATGGACCAGATGGCAAAAGAGGCAAATGGATTGCCATCGTCCTTGAGTATTACATGGAAATCAAGCCAACCAAGATTATCAAAGGACAAGGATTAGCCAAATTAATGGATGAATCTAATTTTAATGCTTTGGATATCAACTTTGTAGCTGAATTGGATGATCAAGAGGAACACGTGACTCCACAACTAGATGAGGCTTTCATGACCTCATTGTGTTATGCAGACCTTATTTATGTTTTATTTAATTTAAATGAGCCTCCTGGTCTAACAAATACAAAGGCTAGATTTCTGAAGCTAATAGCAGTTAAACTTTGCATCATAGAAAGTGTTTTATATTGGAAAGGTGCTGGTGGTATTCTACTAAAGTGTTTATTGAGAGATGATGTTGAAAGAACAATGTAGGAATTCCATGAAGGTGATTGTGGTAGCCATCTGTATTGGAAAACTACTACGAACAAGATCCTTAGAGCTAGTTCTTACTGGCCTACACTTTTCCTAGTTGCTCATAAGAAGGTAACCTCTTTCCACAAATGTCAAATCTTTAAGGGGAAAATAAACCTTTTGCGTCTACCTTTGAAGCCCATACCTATTGAAAGCCCTTTCCAATAGTGGGGATTGGATTTCAATGGAGAAATCCATCCACCATCCTCTTCTCAACATAAATGGATCCTTACTGCTACTGACTACTTCACCAAATGGATCGAGGCCACTACTTCTAGACTAGCCACGGATGTTGTTATCATCAAATTCTTAGAAAGAAATATCCTGTCTAGAAATGGCTGCACAAATGAGCTTATTATAGACAATACTACAATCTTTAGGTCTACGAAAATGATATATTTCTACAATAAATACCATATCACATTGGGACATTCAACTGCTTATTACCCACAGGGTAATAGGTTTCCTGAATCTTCCAATAAAAGTCTAGTAAATAGTATTAAGAAGTTGTTAGAAAACAAAAAAATTCATGTTCCAACAAGTTGATAAATGCACTTTGGGCTGATAAGCTCACCACAAAGAAATAAATTGGCATGTCACCATACCAATTAGTTTAAGGAATGGATGTTGTCTTTCCATCCTCTTTGGGAGTTCCAGTAATGAAGTTAATTCAGGAATTACAATTTGAGCAAGATGACATTCAAAGGAGAATTGATCAAATAATTCAGTTTCAGCGATCTAGTGAAGAAGTGTATAACAAGGCTCAGGTCATCCATGAGAATATCAAGAAAATTTTTTAGAGAAGGACAAAAGAAGATGATTTCACCTTGGGTGATAAAGTTTTAAAGTGGGATTCTAGAAGAGAAGACAAAGGGAAGCATGGAATTTTGACAATTTATGGATGGGACCTTATGTCATTTATGCTCTCAGAGGGCATAATGCATTTTTTCTTAGAAATGTAGACAGGACATACTTACCTGGTTGACATGTTAATTGCAGGATGCTCAAACACTATTTCTCTGAGCGATAGATATTTTTCTAGCATTTATCATTGTAAATATCATTGTCTTTATTATTTGAATTAGGTGACCTATTAACAGAAGTTAAAGCCCCGTAGAGAAGCCCTAAGATTCAATTTATATGTTACCATAAGTAATATAAGAAAAGGAAACATGGTGTGGATATTGCTGAAAAAAAAACTGATCCGGATTTAAACAGGAATGCAACAAAATATAGAGATAACCATATACACAAAGATGCGATGGAAATAATACTTCATTTCATTAATGTAAAATATTGAAATATGCTTATAAACAGAAATGGAAATAAACCAGCTAGGGTGATGGTAGCTTATCTTTGAGAAGAGATGTGGTGGCTACGTGCCTCAAAACTGTGTTACAATGAGGCTCAAAGGCCTATTTATTGTTGAGAAATAATAGAAAACCCTAAACATCCAAAAACCTAACCCTAGAAGATGAAACACCAAACTGTGGGCCCTCTTTTGGGTAAATTGGTACATCAACTTCTCGGGGTCATAACTCTGGCACCTGATCTCCATTTGACGTGTAAAATAGCTCATTAGAAAGATATATTTGAGGAATGTAATTTTGAGAAGAGCAACATCTATCCATGGACTGATGTTGCTCCCATATTTCCCAAGAAACGTTGTTTAGGGCCTCAAAATGGCTCCCGAAGTTTAGGACCTGAAAATATTCTAAAAATAGTAAATTGTGCTACAATTAAGGAAACTGAAAAGTTGAAAGAGACAGTTGTGGGGGTCCAAGTGGGATATGTGGGTGGCCACCAACATCCACCTAGATCATTCCTCCCCCCTTAGGAAGTAATGGTCCTCATTGCATTGAGTTCCTCCATCTGCTGAACTTGGTATTCGACATTGAACACTCGGTGCAAGCAAAGGAATGGAGGAATGTTGTGATCCAAAGCATTATTCCCCGCAGCCTTGGTACTAGTGTAAGACCCATGTAGGATTGGTCGGAGCTTCTGATGGGCTCTTGTAAGGTGTTCTTTCTACAGATACAACTAGACATTGGTGCCCACCTGAAACTTGTGTGCTACCCCTGTGGGTGAGGAGAAGTTGTTCCTGTGTTCTGTCATGACCGTATCCCTTTCCTGCTACTACCATGTTGAGGAACCCTTCATGGGGGTCATGGATGTGGCATCGATCTTCCACTTACCTTGGGAGTGAACCAAACATAAAATAAATTTCCTAGTCTATGAGATGAGCTTGCTACCTTCCTTCACAACGATCAAAGAGGTGGTGGTAGGTGGGGCTATCTCCGTTATCCTATATAATGAATTACCCAAAGAAGTAATAACAACGCGAGGCCTTGACTCATACACAACATGTTGCCTCCACAAGTATGGTTGGCCTAATAATACATCACAAACATCCAGAGGTGTAACATCACACAATACCTTGTCGGCGAAGGGTTTGATGTTGTAGTGAGCTCGGAGACCTCGTCCTTAGTGAAGCCATCGGATACTGTATGGTTGTGGGTGTGGTGTAGTCAGTAGGCCCAAACGCTTCACAACCTCTACCGAAATGAGGTTATTTTGGCTGCCACTGTCAACAATGAATTGCAACGGTGAACCCTTCACCCATATCTGTCAGTGGAAAACGTGCTTCCCCTCCTCTAGATATTCAGGTTCATTCTTCTGGATCTTGGCGGTGACAACAGTGATGCTAGGCTCCACATCAATGATCTACTTCCCTTTGCCATTTCCCTTATCGGGTTCTGACTCAAGTTTGGAACATGCATCTGATTCTAAAGCCTTCAACTCGGCCACCAACAACTTCTTTGTCTGACACTCAGTTGTGTTGTGAGTGGGGCTATTATAGAACTCACACCACTTTCCTATGTCCTTATTTGACTTTGTGGTGTTGTTCTTTTCTTGTGGCTTTGAAGGGTTGTCATAGGTTGCCTCGTCAGGGCTTTGTCCTTGGTTCTGCGATTTGGGGAAGCCTTTCCCTTGCTTCTTATATTTGAACTTCTGTTTGATTTTGAAAGTGTATCGGTATGCTGTGCCGAGGGAGAAGATGTGCAGGAACTCCATATCTTCCTAGATGTATTTGTGTAGGTAGCTACGGTATTTGAGTACCAAATGTAGCTTAGATTCCTTGATACCCAAAAATGTTTGTGAACTCTAGCACATCTTGGTCCCTTCCCTCATAGCGTGGTCCACTTTATGTATTTTTCCTCATAGCTTTTGATAGGGTAGTACTACTCCTTGACGGCATCCCAGAATGAATTCCATGTGGGTGCGGCTGAAAATAGTGAGCCCGTACTTTCATCCTTCTGCTCGCAGTAGGTTTCCCACCAGTCCTTCACGTGGGGGGCTGCTTTGAGAATAATGAAAATAATCATTTCCCAACTGGAAAATCATGAACAGAAAATACCCTTCTAGCAGATTTAACCATTTATCTATGGTATATGCGTCTATTTTACCCTCAAATATGGGGATTTGAAAATTAACTTTCACCTTAAAGGGTGTTGCATTTCCAGAGTAGTTGTTGGAAGCCGATGCGTTGCCTCTGGGTAGTCGTTGAAGGATCTGTGTAAAGTTGTCCATCATCGCATTCCTTTGCCGCTCAAGGGCTTTTTCGAGCAAGATTTTGATAGGATTTCCTGCCCCCTCATCTTTCTTTTCATCCACCATGGGAGGCCATCGGGATTCGTGAGGCTGGTCTTCCAACGGTTCGACCAGTTCAAGCCCTAACTCCTTATATCCCGACCTCGTTAGGGACATGCAAAGAAAAATAGAGAAAAAGTAGACTGCTCTGATACCACTAATCTAGATTCAAACAGGAACACAACAAAATACAGAGATAACCATATACACAAAGATGCAGCGGAAATAGTACTTCATTTCATTAATGTAAAATACTAAAATATGCTTACAAATAGAAATGGAATTAACCAGCTAGGGCGATTGTAGCTTGTCTCTGAGAAGAGATGTGGTGGCTACATGCCTTTGAACTGTGTTACAATGAGGCTCAAAGGACTATTTATTGTTGGGAAAGAATGGAAAACCCTAAACATCCAAAAACCTAACCCTATAAGATGAAATACGAAACTGTGGGCCCCATTTTGGGTAAATTGGTACATGAAATTCCTAGGGTCATAACTTTGGCACCCGATCTCCATTTGATGGTACAATAGCTTGTTAGAAATATCTATCCGAGAGCTATAACTTTGGGAAGAGAAACATCAGTCCATGCACACATGTTGCTCCCAGATTTCCTAAAAATCATCGTTTATGGCCTCAAAATGGCTCCTGAAGTTTAGGACCTGAAAAACTGCTAAAAATAGTAAATTGTGCTACAATTAAGGAAAATGAAAAGCTAAAAGACACAATTGTGGGGGTCCAAATGGGATACGTGGGTGGTCACTAACATCCACCTGGAACAAAAACAGTCAAGGCTACTGGTCAAATGTTCTTGGCACTCACAGGGAGAGTGCCATCCCCAGCTCGAATCACTGTTAGGGTCCTATAATTTATAGGTTCTCTAGGTAATTGATTATTGTATCTCAAGAATCTTATTTTGTAAATACCTATCAATCTACCAATTATTTCCAAATAAAGAAAACATAATTAAAAAATGAAAAGAGGGTATAAATAAGAAAAATGAAAAAAATAGAAATATTGAAAAAAGAAAAGATTGAACCCCATCAAAGAAAGAAAAATCAAAGAAAATAATAGTATTGAAAGTGTTGCAAGTCTAAAGGCCACTACTGATATTTAGTTTTCTTCATTATTGTTAAATAAATGTTGTGTACAACTTGTTCAAAATGCCACAATCACTAGCTTTGAGTTTAATCATACAGTGTAATCAAGATTAAACTCCTTTAAATTTCTGTAAATTAGATTAGAGAATAAGATTTGCCCAACAGTTTAATCTGGGTAAATCATTATTTAGGTAGAAACTGGCATTGATTCAACTATTTAATATGGATCAATAGAAGAAATAAGAGATATTTTAGATAGTTTTTGATTGTGTATAAAAGAAAATAAAGTGGGTCTTCTAGTCTAAGTGCACCCTTTTGAAGAACAAAAATGCTAGTTTAGCTAAGGGTAGGTAGATTATATGACTTATAAATATTTTCATATGTAATATTTATAATAATTTTTAAGGATATGGTGAAAGGAAAAAAATGATGCGCCATGGATTAAGTGTTACTACATATGTTTTGTAATTCGTCTTATCCTAAGTTCAGAGGTAAATTATAAAAAGTGCATGCAGAAAATTTTTCTTTTTTCGTATATTCAATTAAATTACACTTCAGTTAATGACACCGAGATTTGTTCCCCCTCACAATCAATGACCCTCATCTGCCTTCAGCCCCCCTCTCCATCCTTCCTTTACCGCCAGGTGGGGGTCTGAAAAGTTGTTTCTCCCACCGGGCCACATCCCCTACATGTCGCCCTCTCGCTATTTCGTACACCCCTCACCAAAACCACATACCACCTACTACACCCTCCAAAAACCACCTTTCCCTCACCCACTCTACCACTCCCCACCATGAATCCTCCACAACTCTCCTCCCACCATATTGCATAATCGTTGGCCTATTGAATGCCCTCCCTACAAATAATCATTCGACATTGATTTTGATTCTCCCGGGTAACTGTTCGAAAAACTAACAGTCTCACACTATTTTCAACGAAACCTTCCCGACATTTAAAACCTTCTAAACCCATCACTCTCCTTTCTTTATTTCTTATCTTATTACTTTCTTTCTTTTTACTGTTTGTCTTCTGTTATTAACATTTTTGCACAGAGATCACTCTTAGATCTATTCCACGACCAGACCATGACAAAAACACCACTCTTCCCTGTTTCTTTTACCTAACAGTTTGTTACTCGGACACTTTCCCAATAAGATCTTCTATAAATTTCCTCTTATTCTCAAATTTTTATAGTCATATACCTTTAGCTGATAGGGATTACACAATTAATGAAGCCCAATGTGATTGTGATTTTCTTGAGTTATATTGCTGGTTAGAAAATAAACATGTAGATAAAACCGATGAAATTGGGCTCTGGGAGTCCAGTCTTCCCCATTACATTTTTCCCCTAATATTCCTAGCACTAGAGTTTACAAAAAGGTGTCATACATGTTATGTCCTTGCTTAGAGAGCTATCATCGCCCCTACAAGTGACATTCTCTTCACAATTACTGCCTAGTCCATTGACAAAATGATGTTGGCTCCCAGTGTGGAACATACTGCCTATTTCTCCCTAAAAACCTCCCCCAACTTTATCATAGGCCGGATTTCGCCACCAAAGCCAGAATATTTGAGATCTTCTTGCATGAGAATGCCCAATTTCCTAAAAAGAATCCTCCATATCCTTCTTCCATCTTCCGTGATCAGACCAAACAAACCATATCCATGATTTCCTACATTTTAGGTCATTATTCTGATCAATGGGTAGATGAGCCCATTTTAGGATTCATCTCTATATTTTCCATAGACAACAAGAATTCCTTGTTGTTCAATTTCAGTAAATTCTTTCCTGACAGTATTCATGAACAATTCATAAAGTTTCCCATAGAACGGGTGTTCAATTATAGCTCTATTTTGATTTATATGTTACTCTACTATCAGACAGGAAAATTCAATTTTGCATTACAGAAGCTTGATGATGCAGGAAATCAATAGCCAATGACATTTTGAACCTCATTGGTCATGAAAGAACAACATGAGTTTCTTTATAAACAGTTCCTTGAGGATTTTCTTCATCCAGCCATGAACATCCTTATAGTGTCATTCAGCCTAGGATAAGTGAAGAGATCAAGAGAAATTTTCACCTGACATATCAGGCAAGGATTTGGGATTAGTATTTATACCAAATTTATATAGAAATCAGTGTGTATCGTTGTGAATCAGAACCCCACAAACTCCCCAAATACCTCCCAATGAGGATTTTTTCACTGGAGTATATTAGACAGATGTTGAATTCAGATGACATCCACTTTGTAGTGGCCAAGAAGAAGTCACAGTTCAGAATAAACACATAGGTGGGCCCATTTGTATGAAACACAAGAACAACAGGTGAAGAAGCAGATAGAATTCTTAAAGAAATAAAGTTCAGTCTGAGCTTTACATGGTCTTATGACCCCTGTGGCATTATTTCAAAGCTTAGAGTGGACAATAATAGGACTCCTTACATTCATACTTCAAGGCCTGAAATGGAGTAGTATTCCAATCAGTTGGAGTGGACGAAAAACACCTTACAAGAAGCTGAAGAACAACTCATTTCTACTTCTAGTTTACAGACTCCCACTCCTCGGGAAAAATCAAATAAAGATAGAGGGAGGAAGGATCTTCATCAACAACTGGGAGTGAAGCCAAAGAGTTCATGATCAACTACAGGAAGAGGACAAAGTTGACTCCTATAGTAGAGTTGGACAAAGATACTAAGGAGCAGGCTGCTATCATAATCACAGATTCACCACCTGCAACCAACAAATTCAAAACATCTCCTACTAGATCTTCATCTTCACATGGCCACAAGGAAACTGAGCTAGAATTGTAGAATGTCCAAATAGAAAAGGAGAAGACAATTTTTGATAGGTATAGGGAGATTAAGCTTATAAATGAGATTCTCAAAAATAGTACTTATACTCAGTTGTGGAAGCAGACCTCCAGCTCACAGAGTAGGTTGTTTTCGGTCTTTGACACAGAGCATGGAAAAATGCAGATGGCCTTTCTTGAGCCCAAAATTCCACAGCCAAAATTGACATCAAACTACAAGAGCACTACCTTTGAGTTCAACACTAAACACATACATCACATTGATCAAATGTAGATGGACAAGCAAACTGGTGAAATGATATCCTCCACTTTGACTAACACTATTATGTCACTATCTAAATTGCGGGTTTCATTTGAGAATGTTCAATCTCGACTGAAAATGGAGAAGGTGCCCTCCTTGGAAAAGGATAACATGGTCAAGTATTTGGAATACTTGGTCTTAAAAATAGGATATGACCCTAAATATGTTAATGTTGCTGAGGATATTATTAAGAAGAAGAGTTTGGACATTGCAGCCTTGAGAAAACAGCTCAAGCTGCCAACCATAGAGGATTCGTTGACCAAGGACATTGAATAAAGTGAAGCACAGAAGGCAGACATGATGAAGCTGATCATAGAGCAGAATATATAGATTATGCAGATGGATGAAGAGATGGAGAAAATGATAAAGGAGAAAGAAGAGATTCAAAAGATGGTCATTATCCCCCTAGATGCCATACCCATTTCTCATCTTCTAGCAACAGGGACAACCACTCCAAACACTTGTTCCACTTAGACTGTGAGTTTTGAACAGCTAACAAAGACATTGGAGAACATGTCACTCTAGTCTAAGGAGATTGAGACATTGCAGGGCTAACTCAATGCTTTAGAAGTACAAATGGCCAATGCTGAAGCTGCTCAGGTTACTGAAATGCAGAAATCCAAGAGACTGTTGGAGAAGTTGTAGAAGGTAGAGAGAGACACTTCAATTGGTTAGACCTTGGCCTAAGCCAAGGAAACCATTTGGGTGAATATACTAGACTCTATGAATGAGATTTGGCCTTCTATCCAAATCATGTTTGAGCAGAAGGAGTTGATAGAAAAGGATACAAAAACTATTATGCAAGGAAGGCAGAAGCTTGGAGAAATGCCCACAGAAGCCTCCAATATAATCAGGTTCCTGAATTCTAAGTCCAAGTATGAGCTTGAAGAAGTAGGAATTAGTGACAAAACTTCTACTATTTTGGAAGTCAAGAAAGTCTTGACAAAGAGAAATCTTATTGATCAGTTGGAAGAAAGGTGTGAAACCTTGGAGCTTCAAGTAAACAGTTTTACTAACAGAATTGAAGCTTTGGTCCAAAAAGGACTGCCAAGTGTTTATTTAATAAACAAAAAATTTATCACTCATGAAGACTATATCCTGAAGATGAAAGAAATGACCAAGAGAAGTATAAAGTTCAGTGGGATTAAGGGTAGTATGAAAACAAGGGTGTTTTTGGAAACCATGTCAAATGACTTCTATGTATAGAATGAGGTAAAACACATATTTACTGTTAAGCCAACTTTTTCCAAATACACAAAGGTAGATGAAATTTACTACAGGGTAATAAAATTGACAATACCATATGAAAATAGATCAGAATAATTGGTCGATTTACTAGATTGAAGGGTAATTTAGAAATAGTAAAACATTTTCTAGCACAACATCCAACACGACAGTCATTTTAGCAACACATCACAGTTTTAGGTTGACTCAGTAACCGAAACCATCAAAACAAGGCCACCTTTTTTTTCAGTTGTCTATGTGGCATATTTTCTGCCAGGATTAGATCATATTGTTTGTAATTAGGCTAATAATACACTGTTAGTTTGACAACGATTTTGTAAAGGATTTTTCTAGTTTTCAGTATAAATACTTCACCGTTTGAAGTATTAAGGTTTCATTTCCAAATGCAATTTCTTCTGCTTATTGTATTTTCCCAAGTACTGGAGCATCAATAATACAAGGAACTTTCACATGATTCATGTTGTGTAACAAATGGTGATGTGCCTCTTCTTTCTATTTGTTTAAACATTGTTTTTATTTCTCTGTTATTCTAAATTTCTGAATTATTCAATAGAAATTGTGATAAATAGGATTTGTTACTTAGAGCACCCTATTTTGGTTGTTGATAATTTTAATGTTTTCCAGTAAATTCAAATCAAGGAATTCTTAATTGCTCCATGATTTCTATTGAACCTTACACTTTTGTTATTCCACAATTTCGTTTAATTAATGAAAAGATCCAGATAGTGCAACCTAGCTTGCCTTGTGAGAACTCAAAAAATTGATGCAAAATCTAGTTTAATTTATAGACTCCATAGCCCAATGGAATTATAACACTCAAATCAACCAAACCAATCAAATGAAAACAAACAAGTACAATCATAACTAGCCTAAAATTTACATAAAAATAAAGCTAAATTAAACAGGGAAATCCCTGTATGAAGGAGGCAGGGTTAGATCCCAACTTCCAAAGTGGTTTTGATGTTGTCCTATGGGTTTACTTCCTAAACCTCAAAAATACAGAATGACAACAATACCCATGATGCATATTTTTTTATGGAGCCTTCTACACAAAAAATGCGAAATACATGAAAAATGTGATTGCAATCACATTTTTTCATGTATTTCTCATTTTTCATGTAGCAGGGACTGTTAAAAGTATGCAACATGGGTACTCTTGGGATAAGGAATTAAATTCCACATCCAAAAAGTACTCCTACTCGAAATTTGAGTAAAACTATATGGAGAAAACTTGAAAATACAAGTTGAAAAAGTAGTGTTTTCTTGTTTCCCTCTAAACTTTGGTGAAGTAATCTAATCTTATTTTATTATTTCCACTATTATTTTATAATATTCCTTAGGAGACCCATTTTAGACCTCAAAATTTCTCTAATGGTAAAATTTCAAGTGCACAGGGCTAGATGCAAGAACATGTATGACTTCTTATCTAGTATTATATGCATGCAGTGGTTATTTTAAGTTCTTTAATTGACCTTATGTAGAAAGAATTTTACCTTGGTCCTTGTCACACATTCGAGAATCTGCATTGGAGAAATTTTTTAATATTTATATCTATATATTCTTATATCTTTTTATTCATCCATTTTTCATCTATGCATTTCTCGTGACTGGAAGTAGGATGCTAATAATTTTATGGCTAGTTTTCTAGTCATGTGTACTTTTTGTTAGAACTCATAGGTGTATTGTAGAAGAAGAGAACATGTAAAAGAAGAGCTGGTGGTGTTAAGAAACATTATTACAGCATTATCACAAAATATATCAACATAACACAAATATTATTATAATACTTCACCATATAGATTGATCCAAGTGATCATCTATCTATAATTGAGCATATCACCAATCTCCTTTAAACTAGTGCTGATTTGTTCAAATTTGATCACCCACAAGAACCCCAAAGAAGTTAGACAACCTATATTTCCTAGCTCAATTTGCATCTAGTTAGTCACAATGGACTTGTTTGGGACAATTTTAATCGATGTGATCTACTCAATCTAAGTATTTCAGTGATTCAGTCCACTCTTAAGTGGATGTTAAAATAGGTAATTACTATTGCATGCAAAATATTCTAGAGAAAGGTTCTGAGTTACTTTGAGTTGAATTTAAATTTAGAAAATTCTAGTGTGAATTCACATGAAGTAGTTTTCCCTAGTTATCTTTAGTTAAGAACATAGTTAGAAATAATAAATACATCATACCTAGTTCAATTCTAATCAATCAAGTTTTTTATTAGTAGAGTAATTGAGTAGCAACTCACATTTTTTTTATTGTATTTTGTATTGAGAAATGACAACAATAAAAATCAAATTCTCTTCTCATAGAAACTTGTAAATAGTTAATTAAGTTTAATTAGCTTAATTGTATTAGGAATTTTGAGTTGAAATTATTTCTGTAGTCATGTATATGTTTTGCCTAAATTTTAGGGGTCGAGGATGAGTTTATTTGAGTTGTAATTAGATAACTCAGTTTGACTGAGTTATGGTAAGTTAAACTAGTTCTAATTTTTTGTGGAACAAGTAGAGGTCTAGTAGTGAGCTAGTGCACGGGTGCATCCTCGGTGCTACTCTAGCTAAATGAATATTCCCGTATGATAAAATCATGCATGTCAATTTAAAGAAAGACCTAGTTGAGACTAGAGTGCAACGATAGTGTACTATCAGTTGAATGATGATCCAAGTTGTATAGGTCATGTGTGCAATCAGAAGAGGGCCTAGTTTTGGATTTTGCAATTATGGAGGAAGGATTTATTAATTATATATAGGCTTATCCCCATAGGAATTGCACAAGGAAATAGGGGATTGGCAGGAAACAAAAATTGGCTAAGTGTTGGTCAATGCGGGCTTGTGAGGCAGAGAGTTGATCATACTTTTTCAAGAATTATTCTTATGAGAACAAACTTTGTATTGGTACTCAGAATTTTTATTAATGTAATATATAGTTGGGTTTTTTAGTAGTGGCTTTCCCCAGAGAAATAATTGTGTTATGTGTCTTTGATTATCTTCCTCTTGTCGATTATTGTTTTGATCGATCATTGGTTTCCATTGTTTAAAGAGTACAGTAGATTCTTGTCTTATGTTTTAATACATTACATGAGTTGTGAATCTAAAGGAATATCTACATGGTATCGGAGTTGAAGAAAATATAATAGAGGAGATTTTGAGGTTCTCAGTTTGAGGTTACAGGGGAAATTCAAATTTGCAATACATACTTTAGGATCAGCAAATGTATTTCTACAGTTTGAGACTCAGGTATGCCTCGGAAGCAACTAAAATTATATAGCTTGGGAAGATAGGTTGGAGGTTGTGTTGGAGGATAATGGCCTCTAGCAATTCATTGATCAAGACATTCCTAAGACAGCAACATCATATGCACAAAATCTAGCCGAATGGAAGAAGTGTGTGGTGAAGGCGAGGTGGATAATCCTTGATGGAGTTCGAGACCACATTGTCTTGAGTCTCCATGGGAAGGAAAATCCATATGCTATGTGGAAAGCATTCATGGACCTATTCTAGAACAATAGTAACAATAGGAATTTGGCACCAAAAGACAAACTTCAAAAAATCAAGATGGAGAAAGGCGAGACCATTCCAAAATACTTGACCAAGTTCACTCATTGTCACGATGAGCTTGGAAATGCTGGAATAACAATTTATGAGGATGATATTGTGAGCCTAGCTCTCTTAAGCCTTCCCAACAGTTTGAATAGCTATCAAGACTCTATCAATGGGAGGGAGAAGCTGCCAGATTGGGAACAACTATGGATGGATTTGGTGTAGGAGGAGATCAGAAGAAACACCAAATATGGTTCCTCATCAAAGACTGATGATGAGGAAAACTCTGCCTTAGTGGGTGAGGCAAGCAAAGAAGAAAGACATGTAAAAAGTTAAGTGCCTTCCTTATCATGAGCTTGGACATTTTGCTACAAACTCTCTGCTGAAGAAATCCAAGAATATGTCCTCAAGAGGAGTAGCAGGTGAGGCTTTGGCCTCTCAATTCGAATTGGAATTTACTCTCATTGCAATCATGGTTTCATCAATGATGGCAAATGTATGGTACCTTGATAGTGGAGCTTGAGTCTACATGACTAGTGACAAGGAGTTGTTGAGTGACCTGGAGGAGAAGGATCTCCATATGCATATTGAGATGGGTGACAACGAGAGGTATAGTGCTACTGGATTGGGCAAGATTACTTTTTAGAGGGAGCAGGGTGCTCCTCTCACCTTGAGAGATGTTATGTATATGCACGGGTTGAAGAAGAACTTAGTATCAGTCGCCATGTTGGATGATAGAGGCTATGATGTGTCCTTTAGCAAAGGAAAGGTGCTCCTTTGACACATAGCCACAGGTTAGGTAAAGAAGACAGGGATTCGAGTTAAGAATCTCTATAATTTGGAGGTAGAGGATTGTGTGGATTTGAACATGAAAGAAGAGAAGTTGCAGAGCCGAGACATTGGCAAGTTGTGGCACAAGAAACTAGGTCACTTGCATCATGGGGCTTTGAAAATCATGCAGCAAATCTCTACTAGTCTTCCCAATGGTAAGCTAGAGAAAGTTGATACATGAAAGGGGTGTACTTTGGGAAAATACATCAACGCTTCCTTTCACGATAGAGATAGTCGAGCAGAGGAAATTCTAGAGTGAGTCCATTCAGATGTGTTTGGACCATTTTCAGCAACATCCACGACCAAACACAAGTATTATGTTATATTTTTTGAAGACTTTTCTCGTAAATGATGGATATTTTTAATGTTGAAGAAGGATCAAACTTTCACAAAGTTTTTTCAATTTAAAGCATTGGTTGATAAAGTGTATGGAAAGAAGGTTAAAGATATGAGGGGTGATAAAATCGGTGGGTATGTCTCAAATGAGTTTAGAACATCTATACAGTAGAAGGGATTAAACGATTGTTGACGACACCCCATAACCCACAAAAAAATGGGGTCTGTGAAAGGAAGAAGAAAAGAATTGTAGGGGTAGCACAGATGATGTTGCATGATTAGGGAATACTACTACACTTGTGCGCTGAGGCATGCAACACAATTACTTATTTGGAGAAAGGAAGCCTGCATCAGATACTTGGGATGAAGACACCAGAGGAGGCTTTCTCTGGTAGGAGGCCAGATGTTGATCACTTTAGGATTTTTTTGGTCATCAATACATTTCCATGTCACCAAAGATGCACAGAAGAAGCTTGAACTGACAACAAAGTTGGGGATATTTGTGGGGTACACTGATACACCTCACAACTATCGGGTGTACTTGTTTACCAGGAGGATGACAATGGTTCGCAGGGATGTCATATTCAATGAGGAGAAGGCCATGTGAGTTTCCCTTGAGAGGGAGATTTAGCTACATGTGGTTGACAAGCCTTAGATTGATGTGTAAAAGCCACATGAAGAGGATATGAGAGTGGATACATCCACTTAGGAAGAGTCTTCCATAGATGCGAGAAATGTACTAGAGAGGCTGATAGGTTATTACACAATCCACGGGAGAATGTGGGAGCACCCACATCTCAATGCATGCATAGGAGGTCACCTGAAATGTACACTAGATACATGGATCTTATGAACAAATGTGTTGAGATGGTGCCATATTCCTTTGAGAAGGTAGTGGAACAACCAGTTTAGGTTGATGCCATGATGGAGGAGTATGACTCCATAGTTAATAACAGTGTTTTGGATGTGGTCCTGAGATTGGAGACAAGTCAATGGTGAAATCTTAATGGATTTACAAGGTAAAGAAAGCTACAGATGGTAGTGTGGAGAAGCTTAAGGCCAAGTTTGTGGCATGTGGATTTTCACAGTTAAAGGGGATTGACTATGATGAGACCTTTGCTTCTATCACAAGGTACTCATTGATCATATCTATATTGGCATTATTTGCGTAGATGGGTTTGAAGATACATCATATGGATGTAAAGACAACCTTCTTGAATGGCATGAATGAGGAAGAGGTGTACATAGAGAAGCCTGAAGGTTTTTAGTCCTTTGACCGTGAGACGCATGTGCGTCGGCTCAAGAGAGAGTTGTATGGGCTGAAGCAAGCACCTCGTGCTTGGTACGCCATGATTGATAGCTACTTCACTAGTTTGGGATTTACCAAGTGTGAAGGAGATGAAAACCTGTACCACATAGTGGTGGAAGGTAAAATGTTGATCATTTTGTTATATGTTGACGATTTTATTTTGACAGGTGATGATCAGTTGATGAAGGCTTCCAAGGAGGATCTTGCAAGAGAGTTTGAGATGAAGGGCATAGGGCTCATGCATTACTTTCTAGGCATGGAAGTATGGCAAGGTGATACTCAGGAGGTTCCAGGTGGAGAGTAGCAAACCCATGGAAACTCCTCTAGTAAGTAATTAGAGGAAGGGGGATTCTACCTTAGGGGAAGTAGTGGAAGTTATTGTTTAAGAAACATGTGGGTTCACTCATGTATTTGGTGAACACGCGACCAAATATGTGCTATGTAGATAACTAGCTTAGTCAAGTGATGGTTAGGCCTACCAAGATGTATTGAAAGGTTGCCAAGCATGTGTTGAGATACCTCAAGGGCACTACTTAGTATGGATTATGGTATAGATAGATAGAGGGAGTGAATCTTCAAGGCTTCACTGATGCAGATTAGACACGGAGCCCATCCAACAGGAAGAGCACATCAGGAGGGATATTTAGTAGTGGGTCAGAAACAATTTCTTAGTACAATAGGAAACAAATATCGATTGCACTCAATTTGGCAGAGGAAGAGTACATGGTTGCAAGTCAAGCAACATGTGAGGCCATCTAGATGAGGAAGATTCTGGATGGTTTTTTTTGTCAGCAAATGGATCCAATTGTGATTTACTGTGATAATTAAAGTTTTATCAAACTCTCTAAAAATCCAGTTTTTCATGATCAGTCCAAGCATAGAGATATCTGATATCATCATCTTTGAGGTTGTGTATTAAGGCAGATTATGTTATTGGAGTACATTGCCACAGAGGAGAAAGGTGCTGACATTTTGACAAAGGCATTTTCAAGATGTAAATTCAAGTTTCACAAAGACAGGATCGGGGTAAATAATAATTCATTTCTTGTTGAGAGGGTGTTTAGAAATGGAAACAGGAAATTCCACTTTAATTTGTGCTTAAATTAAACGGTGAATTAAAATTGAATTATATTCTCATAACAACTTGTAAATAGATAATTAAGTTTAATTAACTTAATTAGCTTAGGAAATACATGTTGGAAGTCTTTCTGTAGTCATGTATATGCTCTCCCTAAATTCTAGGAGTCAAGGATGAGTTTATTTGAGTTGTAATTAGATAACTCACTTTGATTGAGTTACGGTTAGTTAAACTAGTTCTAACTATTTGTGGAACTAGTAGAGATCTAGTAGTGAGTTGGTGCATTGGTGCATCCTCACAACCACTCCATCTAGCTGAATATCTCTCATGAGAAACTCATGAATGTCTAAAAAGAAAGACCTAGTTGAGACTAGAGTGCAGGGACAGTGTACTATCAGTTCTATGATGATCTGAGTTGTATAGGTCATGCATGCAATTAAAAGAGGACCTAGTTTTAGATTGTGCAGTTATGGTGGAAGGATTTCCCAAATAAATATGGGTTGATCCTCACAGGAATTGCGCAAGGAAATACGGGCTTGGTAGGAAGCATAAATTGGCTAAGTGTTGGTCAGTATGCGTTTGTGAGGCAAATAGTTGATCATACTTATTGAGGAATTGTTCTTGTGAGACCAAGCTTTGTATTATCACTCAGATTTCTGATTAATGCAATAGATATTTGGGGTTTGAGAAGTGTCTTTACCAAGAGAAACAATTGTGTTATGTGTCTCTGATTATCTTCCTCTTGTCAATTATTACTTTCATCAATCATTGGTTTTCATTGTTCAAAGAGTAGAGAAGATTCTTGTCTTGTGTTTTAGTACATTACATGAGTTGTGAATCTATAGGAAAATCTACATGGTATTGGAGTTAAAGACAGTATAATACAACAAATTTTGAAGTTTTGAGTTTGGGGTTGCACGGGAAATTCGAATTTGTAATACATACTTCAGGATCGGTAAATGGATTTCTAAGGTTTGAGGCTCGAGTATTCCTTGGAAGGAATATGAAATTATATAGCCTAGAAGGGTAGGATGGAGGTTGTGTTGGAGGATAATGGCCTTAATGAATTCATCGATCAAGACATTCCTAAGCCATCAACATCAGATGCACAAAATCTGGCTGAATGGAAGAAGTGTGTGGTGAAAGCATTGACATGCTTATTCCAGAACATGAGTTGCCATAGGAAGTTGGCACTATAAGAAAAACTTCTAAAAATCAAGATGGGGAAAGGCGAGACCATTCCAAAATACTTGACCAAGTTCACTCACTATCATGGTGAGCTTGGAAGTATTGGAATAACCATTGTCAAGAATGATATGGTGAGCCTAGCTCTCCCAAGCCTTCCCAAGAGTTGGAATAGATATCAGGACTCTATCAATGGGAGGGAGATAGTACCAGATTAGGAACGATTATGGTTATATTTGATGTAGAAGGAGATCAAAAGAAACACCAGATATGGTTCCTTATTAAAGATTGGTGATGAGGAAAATTATGCCTTAGTGGGTAAGGCAGGGAAGGGGAAAGGGAAGGTGTCCCATTCCAAATTGGATTCTTGTCATGGAGGCAAGAAGAGGCATGTTGAAATTTAAGTGCTTTCATTGCCATGAGCTGGGACATTTTGTTACAAACTGTTTGTTCAAGAAGTCCAAGAAGTCCTCAGAAGGAGCGGCAAGTGAGGCTTTGGCCTGTCAGTTCGAATTGGAATTTACTATCATTACATGCATGGTGTCATCAATGATGGGTGGTGTATGGTACCTTGACAATGGAGCTTCATTCCACATGACTAGTGACAAGGAGTTGTTCCGTGACCTGGAGGAGAAGGATCTCCAGATGTTCAAATTAGATATCTGAATAGTTCTACTCACATAGTATTACATTCAAAAATGTTTATAGTTTCTTTTCTTGACTAAGACGACAACTACTTTGGAGTTCTAGAAAGGTCGACTTGTTTATTTTCTTGTTCAATGATTGCAAAATCATAGAATTTCTACTATATTTACACCGGGTAGACAATCCCATTGCATATACCTGGTAGCTCATTTGTTTTCCACAGAAGTCTACCCTAATTGTATAATCTATATTGAACCATGATGTTTTGATTTTTTAATGACTTTGGAAAATTCACAACATAAGCATATAATTGCCATAGGTTTTCCTTCTATAGAGGAAATTGAATAGATAGTATGATGTCTTTAGGTGAAAATTATTATACCACCCTACTTTTTAAATATATTTTAAGGGTGATGACTCTTCAACTTAAACTACACATAGTCCAAACATAAAAAATAGTTATGATTGTGTTATCGCAAAAAAAATGGTCTAACAATACATGATGTTGGTATTCCATAGATCAGTTGTCAATACCATCAAGTTTTGAGTATAATCTTAGTAGCTTTGTGACACTTTAGAGGATTTGTTATCCAATTTGTTTTAGATGATAACAATGTCATTATTAGGACATCTATAGGTTGAATTCACTATTAAAGAAAACAAAAGTCCTACTCTACCCATATAATTTTGTAAATTGTCCTATACCAATGCAGTTTAAATTACTATTTATTGTAGAGGCTCAGAATCTTCCTCAATTAATTTCGATTTGGTAATATATTCAAACATTGTGTCTTTGTTAAACATACATTAAAAGATCACTTGATAAGATCATAATAAAAATAGTTAGTCTAGATATTTTTAATAAAGGGAATAGAGTGACTCTGAAATGAATAAAGAATGCATAAATGTCTATATTTAAGAAAAAAAGCTGAAGTTGACACTAATAAGAATATAAACCATAGTGGTATCATAAAACAATCAAGAGAGTCTCATCGCAAATCCATAAGAAACATATTACCATTCTAGTAAAACCTATTATCAACAACTTATTTCTCCCCTGTTTATCCACTAAGTAAGTTGCCACTACTATGCTTGAAACCACTAACATATTGTTTACCTATTTTAGAGGTTTACATTACTTTCAAAAATTTGAATCTAAGTATATTCTATGCTATTTTGGTTTTAAAGCTTTCATTAATTTAAAATGAAGAGGGTCTCTCAAAGAAAATATTATTTTAAGATCTTTACTAGCCAATGACATTTGTAGCTCTGATAAGCGAACTTGTAGTGATATTAGAGGCTATGCCAACACACTAAAATATTGATTTCGAGTAGTATACAACGGCATTTACACCAAAAATTTATTGAAAGGAAATAATTTTATGCCAACACTAACCATTATTTATCAATACCACATAAGAATTAGTAAAAGCATATACAAAATTCATGACGTAAAACCGAAAATGTCACATCTTTATATGATTGTCAATTGATTTATTGAAGCTAAATAAAATATGTAATCACGTGTGACATAAAATCAATATATACAAATAAGAACATAGGGGATTAAGGAAGACGGTGAAAATTAGACCTTTTCATACATCCACTATATAAGGCATTATAAAACTTGTCATAGGTCGTAAACTAGAATTTTGGTAGCAATTTACGAGGATGGATTGGTAAGATCACGAAGCTCACATTGTTGTCTCTTTTATTACATGAATTCATGGGATAAATACCTCCTTTATACTCAAAACTTCTCAACCTTACCTTTTGTTTCATGGTTGGTGTTAGTTTGAATGGTGTAATATTCAACTGGATTGTCAATCTAGTAAACCTATAACATTTTCATTTCCAAAATAGATAACAATGGATGACAAATGAATTAGTATTTACTTGGTGATACTAATAGAGAAGGGTTTATTCTATCTGCATTGTTTCCACTAAAACCTCAAAATAGTTTGAGCACAATAACCAACATTTTACTTGTAAATCAAAGAAACCCTTAGGCTAATTTTTAATCGAAAACCCGAAGACTATAATCAATAAAACCTCTTTAAAATAAAAAATGAAATGTAACCAAAAGACTATTCTTACTAGAGATGTCATATGGTCAAATCTAAGGGGTGGTTGTAGCAACGAAACCCTAATTGGTTAGTAGAAAGTGTATGACACTATGTTAGAAAATAATGTGCATAGGGTAATTAACCAAAGCCTTTTTTTAAACCTTTAGTACAACTCTAAAAACCCTATCGATGCCCATTTGTTTCCCTTTGTTTAACACTTAATGGGGTTGAATCTGGTACATGTGTGGCTTCCTCTAGTATTAATTTCATATTAGAAAAATGAAAAACATAACATAATTGTTTTCCCTTTCCTTCACTTCATTTGCAGGGTGAGCAAGAAATAAATTAGGTTTCTCATTCTAGTACCAAAGTCCTTCATTGCACCCAAATTGTTGCAAATGACTAGTAGAATTAGCCCTCAATAGTTGGATAGCCAATAGCCTAAGTTGTAGGTGACCTAACTTCCTCAACCACCTTCTCCACCTTGCCTCACCTCCCACCGCCTCTGCCTCCCACTGGGGTTGTGTTTAGGTAATATAGTTCAACAGAGAAACCACAAATCACTGGTCCCACCTCTTCCTCCCATCGCCTCTACCTCACAACAGAGATAAGTGAAAATAATAGAATTCAGCAATGAAACTACAAACGACTTGAGCCCGTGGGATGAAGGAGAAAGGTTTGTTTTTTTCTTTCATCTTAATTTAATATGATTACAAATGCCTTGAGCCCATGATCTTATAAGGGTAAAATATTGTTTTTCCTTTTGTCTAATTTAAAACAGTTAAAAAGTGAGCATATGAGCATATGTATTTAAGATGAAATTAAACTTTTTTCTTAAATTAATGTCTTCAAATAACCTTTTGTGTAGTAGCAGATAGAACAGTTGTAGAACAAAAGGTGACTAAAGGTGTCACATTTTTTCATCACTTGCACACATTCAGAGATGGGATTCTTGTAGGAAAAGGCTTAAGGTGATGAGTAGAATTGATCAATGTTTTGTGAAGGGGTGATTTGGAAGCCAAGTGTGTGACAGATGGTAGATCCATTGGAATGAACAAACTAAAAGTCTACATGATAGGTTTTGGTGGACGAATCCATTCAAATCAAGCAACCAAAATTTATAAGATACATCATAGTGTTAGAAATATTGAGAGAGGGGTGTGAACAAATATTTCATTCCCAAATTATACTTCATTTAATTTAATCTTTCAATTCACAATTATAATTAAATCATTACTTCATTTAGCATATCATAGTGTTACCATGAGAAGCATCAATAATAAAACACATAAACCATAATCTACATCAAAAACATATAGACGCCTAGATTTCATGTGGAAACTTAATGTGGGAGAAAACCATTCCTACTATGTCTACTTTGTCATCTTAATATTAAAAGAAATATGTTACAATTTTAAATTGGTGCAGTCTTTTTCTAGTTCTTGGGCTCTAACCTACAAAAATATTCAACCTTCATTAAATTTTCCAGCTACTACTAAATGGTAGCAACTACTCCCTCTTACTCCTAGTGATCCACTTTTCACAATATTTCAAACTGGAACCATCTTCAACAAAAAAAACTAATCTAATAATTTCACTATATCCAAAGTAACCAATAGAGGATCTCTACCCTTAATATTTTTCAAATGTACGAGGCAACCATACTTCATCCATAACGATCCATAATTTAATATAAACAAGACATCAGTAGCAATATGTGATAATATGTGATATCTCCAGCCACTGCAAACTGTTTACAACATAATACATGCACCACCTTCATCGAAAAAGTCTTTGTCATCAACCTCTGTTACAAACATTCATCAAAGGACAACTTTGTCATCAACCTCTGTTACAAACATTCATAACCCTGGCCAAAGTAGCTCGGCTCATCAAATAAACGAGCTCAATAAAATCACGGGGGTGGAACCTCTGAGCGGGACCTACTCTCAATAAAGCTTCCGGCCCACTCTCCACAAACTATCAAGCAACGAGTTTTTGGAGATAATAAGAGAAAACGGTTAAGTCTCACGGGCTCTCCCTTATAAGGACTCTACTCTGTGTTCTCGCAGGCCTCCTGCAGTCCTTTCGGCCCCTTAAATGCTTCAATACTAAACTAGTCTGATTATTCTTTGCGTACCCATAAGAAGATATTAGCCCTTTACGAGCCCAGTTGAAGACGTGTGCGAACCAAGACAACAAAAACTCAAGAAAGAAGCTCATTGTGGCTCTCTAATTGCCCTCTTTTTATAGCGTTTTGATCTTACAAAACCTTGGGTCAAATAACCAAGGATTTCTGAATACCTTAGGCAGATAAATCAAGGAAATTGTTTACCAAATCAATTTAAATATTGATTTGTCCTTTGATTCGTTCAAGGCCGACTTAAAAACAAATTTTGACTCCACTTTTGATAAGGCAACCAATCAATTATTTACCATCGGAAATGAATTGGTCCATAACCACTGGTAATCATTTCCACTTACGAAATTTTTTTATGTCAAGATTTGACCTCAACAATAACCACCACATATGCATAATCAAATTAACATTAACCAAACCAACAACTTGTGCAAACTGTGGAATTAATTGTAATGTCAAATGCCAATATTGTTCCTTGTGAGACCAACTTGGATGCCATCAAGGACAACATAGAACAATAATGCCAACACATAGTTACAAGGAACTAGATAGATCATTAAAACAAAATAAAAAACATCAACATACTTAGATTAGCCCCAATAATTTCCTGATCTTTTAGATTAGTTAAAGTACTAATAAAATACCCAATAAATATTTAGTTAAAATAGATAAGCATATCGATTCTGAAAATGGGTTTTTAAAATTTAAATTTAATTATTCGAATTAAGCCATTAGAATTTATTAGATACATTGTAACCCAAAAAAATGAAAAAAAAAGAATCTACACACTTAATCCATTTAGATTCGTGCCAATGATTATCCAATATTTTAGATTAGTTAAAATAGTAATAAAATTGTTATTTAATTATATAGATAGAGATATTTATTAGAAATTTTAATTATTATATTTATATGTATGTTAATTTTGAAATTGGGGTTTTAGAATTTTAATTCAATTATCAATAATTATTTTTGATCTTTTATATTATTTAAAATATGAATTAAATAATATCTAATTATGTGGATAGACATATCTACTATGGAAATGAGCTTTTAGAATTTTAATTTTAATTATTATACTGAAAGGCTACTATTTTCAAATTGGGATCTTAAAATTTTAATTTAATTATCAATAATTATTAGGGATTTAAACTACATAGAATATTTGTAATCTACATAAATAAATAAAAATTCGATTTATTTTCAAAATAGTTATGTTTTCTTTACTCTTTTATTTAAATTTCTTAATTTAAAAAAAATGTAATATGAACAACTATTATATGAAATAATTTATGATTTTTAGGCATATGATATTGATAAACCATAGTATGGAGCTATGCTATTGTAACAAATCCTATTAATAAATTAATAAGTAGAGCTCCATGGATAAAAACCTTGTTGCTAGTTTTTTCAAATCTGCATACTTTAAATTTATATATTAATTCTTTTTATTATAATTGATAAGAATAATAATAAATGTTATAATTAAATAAATTTTATAATTATGTATTAAGTGTTTTCATATTTATTATGGATTAATATTTATCTAGAATTAAATTTATGTGAATACATTAATTCTTATAAAAAATAATTTTAATAATAAAAATGTATATAAAAATTAAATGTTATTATTTATGTAATAATTAATAATTATTGATAATTAATTATTTTTCTAATCAATATAAATCACAGCACAAGATAAATAATTTAACTAATCGCGAATTAGTCCAGTGAATAGCTGGCCAAGTCATCGCATACATATACGTAAAATCCTTATTGTCCATACAGCCTGTCGAACATAGTTGATCGGATATCGGCCTTGAGTTTTGTCTGCCGCTCGTTCCATTTCATTTATGTTTTCATAAAGCTGTGTACACTCGTTTCATGTATTCCGGAAGCCACTCTGTTGCGGACGGATCCCACCTGATCATAATGCAATTGTAATCACACATTTTGGTCAAATTTGTTGGTTGTTGTAGAGGCATTATAGGAGGAAGAAGATATTCTTCTCATAAAATTTCACCACTGTTACGACCTCTTAATTGCCGTCGTGAAGAGTTCCAGCTCTTCCATTGTTCCAAAGTATCATAGATATCATCCCGAACAGTGACAGGATGACACATTTTGGCAAAGCCGAGTAGTAATGCGAAACAATGCGAAACGTTTAGGATCAATGCCAAAGCAAGAGGCCAAACTATACTACTCCACGTGACCTGTCGAACAAAATTCAATTGAGAGAAATCCAAATCCTTCCACCATCTACTCACAAATGATATATTTTAGAATATTGTAAATCATTAGACTATTCACAGTCAGATTTGTGTACGAACAAAATAAGATTTACTCACAAATCTCATCACCTGGAGATATGTTTTAACTCTCTCTGTTGTATGGAGTGAAGTATATTGAAGTCCAGTTTTGCAAGTTCTAAAAAAAATCGGTGTTCATATATGGCATCCATGGCATCTGGTAAACAAAAATCCAACTAGTGTCAACTGGAAGTACTGTATGGAAACTATACCATTCAGAAACAGAGCTATGGGTTATTGAGTTTAAAAGGCCAATGTCTCACTGCTTAACTACGAAATAAAGTGACATTATCCAACCGTTTCAGGATGAGAGCAGGATCAGTTTTAACATAAAGACAAAAAAACATTATCTTTATCCATAAGAAATAACGAAAGTCCAGTACGAAAGTGCAATGATGAGAATACCTACCCGAAAAATCTCTCAAAGAAATGAAATGGAAATAGAAACAACATCTCTCAAGCGTAACATTTAAAAGAAATCCATTTCTCCTACTTCGATGAGAGAAAATGGAAGATATAAAACATACGAATTAGAGGACATAAAACATCTGGTCTTCCTGATTTGATCGAAAATATCTGTAAATTTTACAATTCAATAAGCAACTTAAATTTAAAAGATTAGCTTAATGCACCGAGATGACAAAGTTTGTTGCCAATAAGAGTGCCGTATGCTAATAATTTATAAAGATGGTATTCCATAGTTGATTTTGTAAGTAGTTTTTTTGGATTATTAATATAATTCATAAAATTTTAAAATTTTGAGAGAATTTCTAAATCTAAAATTAAAGAAGTAATATGTTTTATGAATTATTTATAAATAATAAAAATAAAATCAAGTAATGATAGTTAGTTTAATTGGTGGAGTGTTTTTTTAGTTAAAGCATTTTTGCTATTGAAAAGTTTTATAATTGGATGTCCAATATGATTAGGCAATGAGCCTAGTGTAGATAAGGTGGTGGCAATTAGGGTTCTCTCTGTAGCTTCAACCTAGTGCATGGACCAGTTATTGACATGACTTCACCATTGCAAGCACAACTAGAGCTACGTTAGAAATTACAAGAAGAGGAGGAAGAAATTGTAAACGGGGGATTGTCATTGGAAAACTAATGTTTTAGCTATTGTTGAGAACTAGCACTTTGAGATGAGAAATAAACATGATGATCTATATCATTGTTTTCATATCATTGATCTATGTTAGCAACTAAAATCATTGTTCCGAAAAGTCCAAGGAAAAAGTCTTGTTGATATGAGATGAACTCCAATTACAATTCAAGGTCATTCACAATAGCTCTGCATGGATAGATGCAGATTTATCTTATCAAAAGGTTTAGAGCAAACAACCTAATTGAGTTGGTGATGATAGAGGTGGATACCTGGACTTCCTTAGTCTTTTACATGTCAGGGTTTCCTATGTTTTCCTAGTTTTCTACTTAACATGGTGCAAAATTTAGTGCAACCATTACTACTCAAGATTTTGGACTTCCTTAGTCTTTTGAATGTTAGGATTTCCTATGCTTTCTTAGTTTTTACTTAACATGCTGCAAAATTTAGTGTAATCATTCCCACTCAATTTTTTGGTTAGAGATCTTGGCTTTATTATATTTTTGTTAGGGGACTAAAAATTAAAAAAAAAAATTATAATTTTCTTTGGAGAAGTAAAGATTTTAACACAAACACATATATATATTTATTTTTCTTATATCTATCTTTAAAAATAATATTAAAGAGATATTCTTGTTTTCTTTAACAATATATCAAATATATATATTTTTTTTTCTTTAATAATATATCAACTATTGTTTTTTTGAAATAAACATTACATCAATAAACTAAAAAATTAATTAAAATATAATAAAAAAAAAAATCATTTAATAAGTAAAATAGAATGAAATTAAAAATTATTTCTTTATAAAGTATTATCTTTAAATTTATTTATATTTATAATAACTTTTTAATACTGTGATTATCAAAAATTTATTATAAAAATAACATTAGTGCATATATATATATATATTATATATATATATATATATATATATATATATTATATATATCATTTTTCTCTCTTATTTCACACACACACACACACATATCGATTTCATAAATAAATGTAAGAAATTCCTTACATTCAAAAATATTACAATAACAAAACCAGAAACCATCACAATAATATACTCAAACTTAAGAAAAATTGAAAATCTCAAATTGAAATGACATATAATTTTTTGAAAAAACCCCAAAAATTATTATTATTATTATTAATAAATTAAAAAACATATATATAATCAAAAATTAATTTATCCATTTCCATTTTCATCTAAAATCTGTTGGTATTTTTCTCTTCCCAAAAAAACAAATTTTCATACCACTAAAATATTCATTTCTGCATATAATGTTAATGTAGGCACGGAAAATAAAAGAAGGCTGACATGATTAGCATACTCTTTATATCCAAATGTGTTGATGTAATGCTTCATTTTCAATCGTGGTAGATTTGTATGTCAACCAAAAAATTCAAAGTATTATAAAACCCTGAAAGAGAAGGATATAAATTCTGGTTGTAATTAGCACATCTATAAAATATTAGAATTGCTCCCTTGGCATATTTTTTTTTTAAGTCCGGTATAAAATTCGTGAAAAATATTGACTGCCAAAGAATTTTACTCCCGAATTTATTTATTTGTTTGGATTACTCCCTTACTTATGGGGAAAGACGGGATACCTAAATATTTTGGACAGATTCTTTTAAATATATTGTTGGGTGTGTGTTATATTCTTTCAACGATTAATTCAAGGCACGACAAAATACACGTCTGTATACACCTCAACAAAATGGAGTTGCAAAAATAATGAACATGACATTGGTGGAAAAGGCAAGAAGCATACTCAGTGGTGTCGGGTTAGGACAGGAATTATGGGCAAAGGCTGTGGACACTTCATTTTACCTATTTAATAGATCACCTTCATCAATATTGGAGGACAAAACTCCACATGAGGTATGCACTAGTAAGAAACCCTATCTTTCACATATGGGAGTATTTGGCCATGATGCATATGTACATGTTCGAAAGGAGAAAAGAACCAAGTTGGATAGTAAATCTGAATGGTGCATCTTTATTTGGTATAAGGATAGTTTAAAAGGTTATAAGTTTTGGAACCCAAAAACAAGGAAGGTTGTGTGCAACCGAGATGTGGTGTTTAGAGAGGTGAAATATGTTATTAAACATGAATTCTTACTAAAGTAACCTAAGAAGATAAAGTTTGAGCTAAAAGAGAAAGAATGAGACTCTACAACAAAACAAGAATCAAAAGAGGAAGAGCCACAAACTCCAGTTTTGAGAAGATCAGTTCGAGAGAGAAGACAGCCAGAAAGGTATAGTCCATCCTCTTTTTGTTCAATTCTTTCTTTATATATTACTGATGATCCCAAAATTATCAGGAAGGTAGTAGATTGAGAGGAAGGAAAACTCTAGAAAGAGGTCATGGTTAATGAAATGGCATCTTTGGAAAAAAATGAGGCTTGGGATATGGTGGGGTTTCTGGCTCGAAGGAAACCCATTGAAGAACATGGGTGTTTAAGGAGAAGATGAATGCAGAAGGTAAGATGGAGAAATAAAAATCTCGATTGGTAGAAAAAGGTTATTCCTAGGTGCGAGGAATTGATTTTGGTGATATTTTTTCTCCTGTCTCCAAGTTAGCTTCTATTAGATTACTTTTATCTATTTTTGTTTCTTTTTATTTTGAGGTAGAACACAAGAATGTGAAGAAAACATTTCTTCACAAGGTTTTGGAAGAAGAGATCTATATGAAACAATCTGACGGCTTTGCAATGAAGGGTAAAAAATAAATGGTATGTATGTTAAAAAAGCTTTTGTAAGGGTTAAATCAGTCACCAAGGACGTGGTATAAAAAATTTGATACATATATATGGGGGCTTGGCACCAGAAGCAAAGCGGTTCACTATATGTATTTTAAATTAATTGCTCACCATGTTATTTATTTGGTCTTGTATGTGGATGATATGTTTTTATATTGGAAATGACAAAGAACTTGTCTCAGATTTGAAGACCTAATTGTCATCCAAATTCGACATGAGGGATCTTGGTGCTGCAAACTATATTTTGGGCATGGAAATTAAATGAAATCAAGCAAAGAGGAATCTCTGTTTAAACTAGAGGAAGTATGTCGAGATGATATTTCAAAGGTTTAATATGCAAGATAGTAAATCGGTGAAGGTTACTATTCTTGTACATGTAAAGTTATCTGTTGAATAGTGTTCCAAGACACAGGAAAATGAAGAGGACATGTCTCGTGTTCCATATGCAAGTGTGGTTGGTAGCTTGATGTATGCAATGGTTTGCACCAAACGAGACATTGCACATGTAGTGGGAGTATTGAGCATGTTTATGTCAAAACCAAGGAATGAGCATTGGTAATCTGATTTAGAATATTAATTTGTAGGGCCAAGATCTTCCTCAGATTATAAAAAAAATGCTTTCATTGTGCTTAAGGATTCATCAATTTTTTGCAAGTGAAATGAAGAGTTTTTTTATGTTAATTTTATGAGAAATTTAACGTAAACTAGAAACTGAACAACAACATAAACATAAACAGAACATCATCAAAAACACATTAAAATAATCACATCATAATGGATTTCACCTCTCATGGGGTACGTCTCCTTGATCCAGCTTCTAATGGCTTGGGCCTATCTATTATGCTCAAAAGCATAAATATATAATATATTATATATATATATATATAATATATTATATATATATATATACAATGCTCAAATGCTTCTGAAACCTACTCCAATCAGTCCAGAATACTAAAAAATGGCTAGCTAACCTTTTTTTGCAACCAATTTGGTGAAAAACTGAAGAAGTTATGACTTCTCTTTCTTTTCCCATTATTCGCTCTACAAATTGCCCCATTTCTAGCATGATCCTACAAATTAGCTCCAAAAATTGTTAACTGGGTGAAAATTTCACCATGCGATGGGCCATAATCTGTCGATCAACCATTTATCACAAATTGTAATCGGTATGGACCAACGGGCTTAATATTTTTGTACGTAGCAGACGATATTGCGATAGAAATGTGGCGGACCCGATGGAATTATTAACTGGAGCCTATAACCTTATCGCATCCAGGATATCACAATCGACGGAAAAGAAATGGTCTTCGATATGCGGGACTTTGTAGCGTTGTGAAGAAAGATCATTGCTGGGAACCGATCCTTTAACACGATCTGTTACCCGGTTATGATGTGCAATATGGGCTTTATCGCATCGCAACCCTGATCTTTCCAAGGGCCTATTATGTAACACCTTTCCACCTGTCTCTTGCAAAGTGTGATTGCAGGGGGACAATGCCGCTTGCCACCTGGTGCCTCCTGATTCTGATCCGGATTTAAACAGGAACGCAACAAATTACAGAGATAACCATATACACAAATATGCAGCGGAAATAATACTTCATTTCATTAATGGAAAATACTAAAATATGCTTACAACCAGAAATGGAAATAAACACGGGCGATGGTAGCTATCTCTGAGAAGAGATGTGTGGGCTACATGCCTCTGAACTGACTTACAATGAGGCTCGAAGGCCTATTTATTGTTGAGAAACAATGAAAAACCCTTAACATTCCAAAACCTAACCCCAGGAGATGAAACGCAAAACTGTGGGCCCCGTTTGGGGGTAAGTTGGTACATCAACTTCCCGGGGTCGTAACTTTAGCATATGAAACTCCGTTTGACGGCGTACAATTAGCTCATTAGAAAAGATCTATTCGAGCACTATCCATTGTTTGAAACGGGCTAACATCCAGTCCAAATTCATGGGAACCCCTGTTGCCCCGGATTCCCCCAAAAAACTGTCATTTGGGCCTCAAACGGCTCCGGAAGTTCAGGACCCGAAAAACTGCTAAAAATAGTAAGTTGTGCTACAATTAAGGAAACTGAAAATGCTGAAAAAGACAATGGTGGGGGTCCAGGTGGACTTGGCAGGTGGCCACCAATATCCACCTGGATCATTCCTCCCCCCTTAGGAAGCAATGGTCCCCATTGCGTTGAGCTCCTCCATGAGATGAGGAAACTTCTGCTGAACCTTATGTCAACCACAAAATTCAAAGTATTATAAAACCCTGAAAGAGAAGGATATAAACTCTGGTTGTAATTAGCACATCTATAAAATATTAGAATTGATCCCTTGGCATACGAATTTTTTTGTAAGTCTGGTATAAAATTTGTCAAAAATATTGACTACCAAAGAATTTTACTCCCGAATTTATTTATTTATTTGGATTACTCCCTTACTTATCGGGAAAGACGGGATACCTAAATATTTTGGACATATTCTTTTAAATATATTGTTGGGTGTGTGTTATATTCTTTCAATGACTATTTCAAGGCACCACAAAATACACGTCTGTATACACCTCAACAAAATGGAGTTGCAAAAATAATGAACATGACATTGGTGGAAAAGGCAAGAAGCATACTCAGTGGTGTCGGGTTAGGACAGGAATTATGGGCAAAAGCTGTGGACGCTTCATTTTACCTATTTAATAGATCACCTTCATCAATATTGGAGGATAAAACTCCACATGAGGTATGCACTAGTAAGAAACCCTATCTTTCACATATGGGAGTATTTGGCCATTATGCATATGTACATGTTCCAAAGGAGAAAAGAACCAAGTTGGATAGTAAATATGAATGGTGCATTTTTATTTGGTATAAGGATAGTTTAAAAGGTTATAAGTTTTGGAACCCAAAAACAAGGAAGGTTGTGTGCAACCGAGATGTGGTGTTTAGAGAGGTGAAATATGTTATTAAACATGAATTCTTACTAAAGTAACCTAAGAAGATAAAGTTTGAGCTAAAAGAGAAAGAATGAGACTCTACAACAAAACAAGAATCAAAAGAGGAAGAGCCACAAACTCCAGTTTTGAGAAGACCAGTTCGAGAGAGAAGATAGCTAGAAAGGTATAGTCCATCCTCTTTTTGTTCAATTCTTTCTTTATATATTACTGATGATCCCAAAATTGTCAGGAAGGTAGTAGATTGAGAGGAAGGAAAACTCTGGAAAGAGGTCATGGTTAATGAAATGGCATCTTTGGAAAAAAATGAGGCTTGGGATATGGTGGGGTTTCTGGCTCGAAGGAAACCCATTGAAGAACATGGGTGTTTAAGGAGAAGATGAATGCAAAAGGTAAGATGGAGAAATACAAATCTTGGTTGGTAGAAAAAGGTTATTCCTAGGTGCAAGGAATTGCTTTTGGTGATATTTTTTCTCCTGTCTCCAAGTTAGCTTCTATTAGATTACTTTTATCTATTTTTGTTTCTTTTTATATTGAGGTAGAACACAAGAATGTGAAGAAAACATTTCTTCACAAGGTTTTGGAAGAAGAGATCTATATGAAACAATCTGACGGCTTTGCGATGAAGGGTAAAAAATAAATGGTATGTATGTTAAAAAAGCTTTTGTATGGGTTAAATCAATCACCAAGGACGTGGTATAAAAAATTTGATACATATATATGGGGGCTTGGCACTAGAAGCAAAGCGGTTCACTATATGTATTTTAAATTAATTGCTCACCGTGTTATTTATTTGGTCTTGTATGTGGATGATATGTTTTTATATTGGAAATGACAAAGAACTTGTCTAAGATTTGAAGACCTAATTGTCCTCCAAATTCGACATGAGGGATCTTGGTGCTGCAAACTATATTTTGGGCATGGAAATTAAATGAAATCAAGCAAAGAGGAATCTCTGTTTAAACTAGAGGAAGTATGTCGAGATGATATATCAGAGGTTTAATTTGCAAGATAGTAAATCGGTGAAGGTTACTATTCTTGTACGTGTAAAGTTTTCTGTTGAACAGTGTTCCAAGACACAGGAAAATGAAGAGGACATGTCTCGTGTTCCATATGCAAGTGTGGTTGGTAGCTTGATGTATGCAATGGTTTACACCAAACGAGACATTGCACATGCAGTGGGAGTATTGAGCATGTTTATGTCAAAACTAAGGAATGAGAATTAGTAATCTGATTTAGAATATTAATTTGTAGGGCCAAGATCTTCCTCAGATTATAAAAAAATGGTTTCGTTGTGCTTAAGGATTCATCAATTTTTTGCAAGTGAAATGAAGAGTTTTTTTATGTTAATTTTATGAGAAATTTAAGATAAACTAGAAACTGAACAACAACATAAACATAAACAGAACATCATCAAAAACACATTAAAATAATCACATGATAATGGATTTCACCTCTCATGGGGTACGTCTCCTTGATCCAGCTTCCAATGGCTTGGGCCTATCTATTATGCTCAAAAGCATATATATATATTATATATATATATATATATATATATTATAAATATATATATATATATAATATATATAATATATATATGTATACAATGCTCAAATGCTTCTGAAACCTACTCCAATCAGTCCAGAATACTAAAAAATGGCTAGCTAACATTTTTTTGCAACCAATTAGGTGAAAAACTGAAGAAGTTTTGACTTCTCTTTCTTTTCCCATTATTCGCTATACAAATTGCCCCATTTCTAGCATGATCCTACAAATTAGCTCCAAAAATTGTTAACTGAGTGAAAATTTCACCATGCGACAGGCCATAATCTATCGATCAACCATTTATCACAAATTGCAATCAGTATGGACCAACGAGCTTAAGCGTTTTGTACGTAGCAGACGATATTGCGATAGAAATGTGGCGGACCCGAGGGAATTATTAACTAGAGCCTATAACCTTATCGCATCCAGGATATCACAATCAACGAAAAATAAATGGTCTTCGATATGTGGGACTTTGTAGCGTTGTGAAGTGCGATTGTGATTTATCACATCGAAACCCTTCCCTGTTGGGAGTCGATCCTTTAACACGATCTGTTACCCGGTTATGATGTGCAATATGGGCTTTATTGCATCGCAACCCTGATCTTTCTGAGGGCCTATTATGTAACACCTTTCCACCTGTCTCTTGCAAAGTGTGATTGAAGGGGGACAATGTCGCTTGCCACCCGGTGCCTCCTGATTCATTGCTGGAACCTACCATATCATCCAATTGTTCCATGTAAGCATGTCAAATCTAAATTTTGACTTGCTCTAACTTCTGCATACAAGCTTGGATTTGAGTGTGGTTCGCATTGTTGGAATCAGAATGACGAGCTTTTTGATCTGGAGATAATCTTAAAAAGATTTGGAAACTTCAATTTTTGAGCCTAATTTTTAGCACCTGATCACTCTTCCCCACTAGAAGTCTTTTGGACCCCAAAATATCACTTTCGATATACCAGTAGGTGAGGGTATAGTTCGCCCACCTTTCCAATCTCAGTCCATTGATCACTAAATTGGAACTTGTGATCTCCATGATTCTTGCCATGCCTTTCTTTGTTCTTGCCTTTAACCTTTTCAAGTTGTTCTTGCACTATTTGATGTACCATTTGGAGTCGTTCAATGAACTCTTTGGCCTTGTCCATGTTACTATCAGTAACAACATCCTTCTTACCAAGATGATATAATACGTTATGATGCAAATAGTAATTAAATTCATCCACTTGATTCCTTTGACTCAAGCTTGAATATACATCTTGAAAGTATGTATTTTTCTAAAAATAACTTTCATGTAAAACAAAATGTTGCTTGAGGAAAGTAATTATAAAAACTATAGTCCTAGAAAGTACATCAAAAAACTTGTCGTTTATACCTTTCTTATGCCTTTTGGACGAGTGTAATAGCAGAAGAAAAACCATCGAATGGTAGTTCTTTTCTCGCTACAGCTTGAAACACTTTATCATTGAAAATTTATGAATGAAAAGAAATCGGCTTAGCACATTGCAAAAATACTGTGTCCATGGCACAGTCACATACAACAACCTGAAACTTAAATGACTATCTCAAGTCTGGAAAAGTAAGTACTGGAGTTGTACTGACCTTTTTCACAACTACCAATGAATGCAAATGAACTAAAATAGAAGAAAAATTAACAGAATTTCTCTGCCAACAATGACTGCTCCCAAAAAGCCTCTTATCCAAATGACTATCTTGAGCCTGCCTATGTAAACTATGATTAGAGTAAAGGCATATGCAGATTCACGAGGATGTATGATTCCTTCACTTGTGTCTACTATAATGGAGTCAATACCACAAAAAATTCTTACATCTTCAATATTGGAGAGTTACAACTCGTCTCACCTTCTCCACGTCCCACATAGACTGCCAAAAATAATTTGGGAACCTGAACACACTTGGAAAAACCAATTTCACAGCTCAACTACATCAAATAAGTTTTATCCAACATATACTTTGACATCTTCAGAAACAAATGTTCTTGACATATGACATCAAATATTTTTTTTCTCATACATGACATGTTCATAATGAAATTTTCTAAAAATGAAAATGCCATCCAAGTAGATTATCCTCTCTGAAAATGGCTTCAACACATCTTTCTTCATATGCGTAAAAGTAGTAGGAGCATTGCAAAGACCGAAAAGCATAACAAGCCATTCAAATAATCCTTGTCTGGTTTTGAATGGTGTCTTCCTTATATCTCGTTCAACAACTCTACTTTAATGAAAACCACTTCTTGAATTCCATTCAAGGAAATGCTTACCATTCTTCTCGGGTGCAAAAATAAGAGGTGCGCCACACAGTAAAGGAGTAGGCTGAATGATCCTTTTATTCAATAATCCTTGGATTTGTGTCTTAATTGTTGCGATTTCCATAACTGACATCCTATATATTCTAATTTTAGGAAGAAAACACTTTTATGCAACTGTAACTCAGGTTGGACTCCCCTCTTGCGAAGTAATCCGTTTGATTCCTGAAACATTTCATCAGATTGGTTAACAGCATCAACCAAAAAAGTTTTCAAATTTGAATTACAACCATCAAATGTGTCATAATCAATATCGTTCTCGGGTTTGATCATGAGAAGCATAAAATTCTTGCTCGAATTCACCAGTCTTTTCATCTACCCTACATAAGAAGAGAAATATTTGTTGTCTTGCTATGAGCTCTCACAATATATTCTACTCCACCTTTGAATAAATGATATTTGTTTTCATGTCTATGGAAGATAGCTTTTCTGTCATAAAGGTACAGGCTGCCTAAAACCATGCCACATATATCTAACAGCACAATGTCAAGCTCCACTTCACCTATGAACTTTGTAATGACTGTGAATTTCAGTTTACACTTTCTCGTAACCTGCAATTGCGCATTGTCACATACCCATCCAAGAGGATACATTTTATGATGTGGAACAGTTTCCAAATTTACACTCTTGACAATGTTTTCTGAGATAAGATTGGCTTGAGAGCCGCTATCAAACAATGTATCAATATTGTTATGTTTCGATATCACCCTTATGTGAAACAATTCTATTATCCTTTTTTCATTTCGAGTTTCATTATATGAGTTTGAAGAACTAGTGCTAGCAATAAATTCCTTTCCTTGAAACCCCATGGTCGTGATTTTTGTTTCATCACCTAAATCGGATCCCAAATCCTCTTCTTGAGTGATTGCATCTATCTTTTCTTTTCCTTTGTTGTTATTTTTCTTTGGTTTCATTTCGGAATGAAGCTTCCAACAATGAGCTTCATCGTGACCCTATCTAGAACAATGTTTATAAATTGTTTTCTCTCCTTCCTTTTTAATGGATTTATTTTTCTTTCCCTTGAAACCCTTTCCTTTTTCTTTACCCTCAAATGGCTTTTTATTACCTTCTTCTAGGGTGTTTTTCCCTCTTTCCTCGAGATGAGTGGCTTGCACACACACATCATCTAGATTATTGGGATCAAACATTAATATATTATGCCTATGGTAACTATGTAAACCCCCTATGTACTTCAGCAAAGTGTCCTGTGACTACAAATCTACACTTAACATTAGATACCTATTTCTGAATTCTTGGGTGTAATATTCCAAATTTTGACCTTTTAGCTGTCTAAAGTTGTACCAATTCATGATGGATTTCTACATATAAGCTATAGGGTAGAATTGTCTTTTGATTTCAACAATGAAATCATTCCAAGAAATAGAGATCTTACCATGCTTTTTAATCTCCTCTTGGGTCTTTGATTCCCACCATACTAGTGTTGCACCCTCCATTCTTAAGGAATCTAAATGAATCTTTATGTCATCATCTTGAAGTTTTTGAATCCTACAATAGACCTCCAATTGATGAATCTAATTATCAAGCTTCTCTTCATTCACTTCACCATTATACATGGGCAACTCATATTTAACATCAAGTTTTAAAAAAGGTGATTTACTAGTTCCTTTTGAAGAATGATGATGAGAATAAGGGTTGTATTAGTAGAAGAGGGTGAAGATTCTTGTGAAGAAGAAGATGAAGAAGATGGTGGAGAGGGTGGGGATTTGTCTCCATTTCCATTACCTCCTTTCCTATTACCTTCTCTTGAAAAGCCTTCTCATTTGGGAGGTTTGGAACTTTCTACTTGCAACCTAATATTCCTCTCTTCATAGAGGACCTTCATCATCTCTGTCATATCAAAGAAAGTCTTTCTGAAGGTATTCCCATCTTCTGTCATGTTTGTAGTTTCTCCTTCATGAGACATGATCTCTAGAGTCTCAACAGTAGCTTGAGGTTGAACTGGTGTTGGAGATTGTGGCAACCTTTCTCTTCTTCCCCTTGACCCAACTTCAGGGCTTCCAACGATTTTTCCTTCGCCTATTTTGAGTTTTAACTTTGTAAGCATGAAATAAAATTGAAAACAAATAAGTCCTTATTTAACAAAGAAAAACCTAGTGCTATGATACCAAATTGATCTAATTTAGAATATTAGTTTGCAGTGCTAGGATATTCCTTAGATTATAAAAAAAGCTTTCATTGTGGTTAAGGATTCATCAATTTTTTGCAAGTGAAATGAAGAGTTTTTTATGTTAATTTTATGAGAAATTTAACATAAACCAAAAAATGAACAACAAAATAAACATATACAGAACATCATCAAAAACACATTACAACAAGCACATGATAAAGGAGTTCACCCCTCCTCGGCTATGACTGCTTGGTCCAGCTTCCAATGGCTTGGGCCTCCTTATTATGCTTAAAACTTTAAAAAATATATTTTTATAATACTCAAATGCTTCTGAAACCTGCTTGAATCATTCCAAAATACTAAAAAATGGCTATCTAGCCTCTTTTTTCAACCAATTTGGTGAAAAAAAGAAGACGTTATGACTTCTCCTTGTTTTCCCATTATTCACTCCACAAATTGCCCCATTTCCGACAGTATCCTACAAATTAGCCCCAAAAATTGCTAATTGGGCAAAAATTTCACCACACGACTAGCCATAATCTATCGGTTGACTGTTTATCAAAAATCGCAATTTGTATGGACCAGTGGGCTTAAGTTTTGTGTACGCAGTGGGTAATATTGCAATATCGATATGGCAAACTCGATGAAAGTATTAACCGAAGCTTATAACCTTATAGCATCAGGGATATCGCAATCGGTGGAAAACCAATGGTCTTGTATATGCTGGACTTTGCAGTATTTCAAAGTGTGATTGTGATTTATCATGTCACAACCCTTCCCTACTCAGGGACCAATTCTTAGACACGATCTGCTTCCCCGTTGTGATGTGATATATGTGATTTATCGAATAACAACCCTGATCTTTTTGAGGGCCAATTCTGTAACTCCTTTCTGCCTATCTCTTGTGAAGTGTGATTGTGGGGGCTAATGGCGGCCTACCACTTAGCGCCTCTAGATTCACTGATGGAACCTACCACATCATCCAATCCTGCCATGTAAGCAAGTCAAATTTGATGTTTGACTTGCTCTAACTTTGTATACGAGCTCGGATTTGAATGTCGTTCACATTGTAGGAATCAGAATGATGAGCTCTTCAATCTGAAGCTAAGTTTAAGAAGATTTTGACACTTTTATTTCTTAGCCTAATTTTAAGCACCTGATCAATTGGACAACAGTGAAGCAGGTTTTCAATATTTGCATGACACTAGCGATTATGGTTTGTGCTACCAAGGAAGACTAGGATTGGACGAAGTTTTTGACATTCATGGATCTGTTGATGCAGACTGAGCTAGATCTTTGGATCAAATAAGATCTACAATTGGTTATGTGTTTAACCTATTTAGAGGAGCAACTATTTGGATGAGCTAGAGATAGTTTGTAGTGGCACTTTCGACTATAGAGGCTAAATACATGGAAGCCACTCATGCAAGAAAGGAAGCCGTTTGGTTGCAAAGATTGTGTTCAAGTATGGGGTTGGTACAACAAGCTATAAGGATATATTGTGACAGTTAAAGTGAAATTTTATTGGCTAAGAACCTTGCTTATCATTCAAAGACAAAGCACATTAATGTTCAATATCACTTTGTGAGGGATATGGTTGAGGAAAAAAAGGTGTTGTTGGTAAAAGTGGACACTTTGAAGAATGTTTGCGATGAATTGATGAAGTCTGTGAGCATTGTGAACTTTTCTTAGTGTAGAGAAAAAATGGGCATTACAGGGCTAGACCAATGACAAAGCTCTGATATGACCCCCATGTGTTGAAATAAAACAACGAGTTGGATAATGTTGAGTATGTGTTATATTCTTTCAATGATGAGATCCAAGAATTGTATGTCTTGTTGGACATAGAAGGGGGGTCAAATGGGGGGTGGCATCATGTTAGGTCCCTATACTACTAGTGTAACCCCTTATTGTTATTAGTGTAACCCCCTTATTATATTGTTGTGCCGATGTAGTCCCCATATTGTTATTATTGTACCCCATAAAAGCCCACTATTGTTATTATTCTTCCCTTACATTATTTTTGTTATGTCGACTCTGATTATATTATGACCCCTTAGACTCCTATATATAGAAATGAGGTCTTTCCATTTGTATCACCCAAGAATTGTTCATTTGTGTAATGTAAAGGAGGTTGCCTTCTCGAAGAGGCTGAATTCTAAGGTGTTTATCTCTCTTTTCTATCTTTTGGTGAGTTGGTTTCATAAGATTTGGTATCAAAGCTTTGGATTCTAGGGTTTGACTGCTCCAACTAGGTCATTGTGGAATTTTTTCTATAACGTTTTTCTGTGATGTTTCAGAAGCTAAAATAAAAACCCCTTTGAGCCAAAATCATTTTGAACTTCGGGTCCAAATTTCAAAGCTTGTCTCCATATATTTTTGGTGATATGATCTGACAAAATTAGGGCTTTTGCAGACTCCTAAATTACATTCCAAACAAGTGACCTGAGGAAAATTGTCATAACTTTTGGTCTGAGAATCAAATCGAAATTTCGTAAGAAGTTTCGAATAGAGGACGACTTATAGTTTTTTGTATATCAGGTTTAGATACTAAGGTCGAAGCAGTGACATGTGGCACTTCGTACAAGTTTGATCTATTGAACTAGTCTATAATCAGGTCACCGTAGGCGATTTGGCATAACTCTTCCTTGGAGAATCCAATCTTGATCAGACTTGTGGGGTTAGAAAGAGGACTCAAAGGGATACTGCAAGACGTGATTTTAGATATTCAAGATCTGCAGTTGCAGAGATACAACAGATTCAATATCGAGCTCTTACAAAGTGAAAAAAAAGATGTGTAGTTTTTTTTTTTTTTTATTTTGCATAAGATTGGTTTGAAAAATAAGTTTGAAGGAATTCAAAGGGAATAGTGAATAAATATTAGCATTAATTGATTCCCCAAAGAAAGAAATGGAAACACCTATTAAGCAACCTGAAAGCTCTACCATGACTCGTGAATAAGAAGAATAAATGCAACATGGTATATCAAAATTACAAGACCAAGTACAACAAATTTCACTCTCACAAAAGGTAACTAAAGCCAAGATGGATGGCGTGGAAGCTAATATGAATGGCGTGCAACTTAATATGGATGGTGTGGAAGCTAAGATGGATGGCATGGAAGCTAAAATGAATGGCATGGATGCTAAGATGGAAGAATTGAAGATAAATTTGAATAAGTTGCTATAAGAAATGGTTACTAATGGTGAAAGGGTAGTAAAGGTAACTCATAATGAGAAAAAAATAAATGTTAATCATGATTTCATAGACTCTAATGCTGGATTAAATACCCACCATGTTCAAAAAATCGATATGAGGAAGTTTGATGGAAAGTATCCTAGAACATGGATACTATAGATGGAGCAATTTTTCGATGTGCAAAACACACAAACGGTACGTATTGCAAATTTATATTTGCAACCAAATCAGTTTGTATGGTATCGATGGATTTGCTCTCGTCTTGCATAATCATTCCAAGGTATTTGAGACTCCCAAAGGCTTCCCATCTATTCGTGATCATGATCATTCTATTCATTTCATTCCAAGAAGTGTTCCTCCAAACATCAGGCCTTACAGATATCCATATGCCCAAAATAGTGAAATTGAACGTATGGTTGCAGAAATTTTAGAGGCTGGTATAATTCAACCTAGTCAAATTTATTTATTTGTTCTAGTCGTATTGATGCACAAGAAGGATGGTTCATGGCGCATGTGTCCGAATTATAGAGAGCTCAACAAACTCACTATTAAGGATAAATTTCCCATTCCTATCATTGATGAATTATTGGATGAATTGCATGGATTAATTTACTTCACCAAGTTGGATCTTCATTCAAGATATCATCAAATAGAAAGGAATATTGAAGATATTTTGAAAACAACATTATTGAAGAAAGATGCATTTTCATGGACCCCAGAAGCAACAAAGGCCTTTGAACATCTTAAAGAGGCGATGTGCCAAGTACCAGTCTTAGCTATGCCCCACTTCACAAAAACCTTTATTGTGGAATATGATGCATCAAGAAATGGAATTAGTGATGTTTTAATGCAAGAAGAAAGACCCATTGCTTTTGAAATTCGTCCAATCAAAGGAAAGTATTTACACAGAGCTATTTATCATAAGGAAATGTTGGCAAGACTACATGCACTTAAAAAATGGCGACCTTACATAATGAGAAGATACTAGCTCAAACAATATTTCCATAACTTGACAAGGAAGGGAAAATCATATTGGAACCTGGAGCAGTCACGAAGACAAGAAGTTGACAGCTACGAAATTGATCAATTTCATAGTATCTCATCAAGTGGAAGTACTTACCCCTGAAGATTCCACATGGGAGGACAAAAAATTTATACAGAAGCATCAAAAACTACTCAAGCATTGAGGACAACACTTTCTGAAGGAGAGGTGCATGTTAGGTCCCTATACTACTAGTATAACCCCTTATTGTTATTAGTGTAACCCCCTTATTATATTGTTGTGCCCTTGTAGTCCCCACATTGTTATTATTGTGCCCCATAGAAGCCCAATACTGT
>APFE031372641.1:4317-21686 GCA_000404065.3 Pinus taeda
TTTTATTTAAAAAAATATTATTGTAATAAAATTTTAATATATTACTATCATTTATTTCTATTTTCCCTTTCTATTTTTCATCTCATTTGGCATTTTCATTTTTCTAAATTTTGTTAGGTTTTTCTTTCTCCATTATTATTTTTTAAAACCCTATATTACTAATATCATCTTTTGACGATTTATTAATATCATAGATTTTGGCACCCGTGAATTATTGTCTTTTTCAATTGGGTTAATCACCTTCTCTTTCATAATTTTATTAATTATTATTTTTCTTGGTCTTGTTCTTCACCTTCTGTGTCATAATTTTATTATTTTTTCGATTTTCTTCTTCACCTTCTCTATCATAGTTTTGAAAAAGATTAGATATGGCACAAAGGGTAGTGTACTCAGGAAATTGATGAACCAAACTGAGCCATGGCTCTCTGTAATTACATTCTATGCAGGATAAGGAAGTATAAAATGTTTTGGTAGGGATGATAAATATTGTGAGCTAAGGAGGCCATTCCAGGTGCCAAAACCATCCTACTAAAACTAGAGGTTGGGTCGCATTGAGGATCCAACCAATTGCAATATCAACTTTCCAACACTTAGACAACCATATAATACTCAAGAAAATTCCAAAGTCCAAGTGTGATGAAAGGTGCAATATCAGAGGGATATTCATTCTGCATTAACCATACACCTAACGTTCGCTTAAATCACTAGATTCCAATTGACATGGTGTTGGATAAAAATAACCTTGATGGAGGGAGTTAGCTTGCCATGAAACCATGCTTATCCTATGTTGCACGAAAGCACTACAAACTATCATGATCAACCATTATGAACCTGCAAGGAAAATTAACAGTAATGTACAATGCATGATATTGCATCAATGTGGATATCATTTCAATATTCTTTAAAGCATGTTAGAGGGAATGATTATGTCTATATAGCTTATGGTCACTTCCATCCATGAACGCATGCTCACATCCATCAGCGGTGGGCACTCGCCATGGGGGAGTACCCTTTTAAAGTTAATACCTTGGATGTATGTCATTGGATGAAAATTTAATTGTCTCATATAACCGGTCTAAAATGAGAACTATTTAGAAAATATAAACAAAACTATTAAAAGACACTCAATGGAGGGTTTGTGAACTTAGGACTGTAACATCCCCTGGTTGAATTTCCATGTAATAAAAATAAGACCAAGGTCATGGGACACGTATTCCAAGTTGAATGGTGTGTAAAAATTATAGAAGACATCACTTGTGGTTTAAAAATGGTTATGGAAATTAGAAAAGGGATTGGCAAAGGCAAAGAGGTAATAAATGGCATTTAATAATGGGAAATAAAGGAAAATAGGAGAGGATGTAGGTTTTAACCCCATATAGAAATTACCTGGATACGAATTCTAAAAATTATAAAAAATAAACAATGCAAGAGCATAACACATAAAACACATATACACGGAGATTTTCCCACTGGATCCCAAAACCAAGATTACCAGCTTCATTTTTCATTATGTTACTTTCAATGTTATAATACATATTTTATACATGCTGAAGCATCCAATACCATGGACCAAAAACAATCGCATCCAAAACCATGGACCGAAAACCATTGTGTCGAGAAACATCTGCAAGAATCATGAACAAAACCATAAGTGGGTCTGTCTAACCTAACCCCATACCCCATAGAGTGGGGTTACGGGTACAACTCAAACCCCGTGTGACCTCCCCCTCTCTAACCCCTGATTAAATATGTGTGCTAGTCGTGCAAAGAATATAACACAACCCAACATTCTCCCACTTGCTGTTTTCTTTCCACAGGGGGCCACAAGAGAGCTTAGTCATTTTTCCAGCCCTGAAACACCCATTGTCTCTATACACCAAGAGAAATTTTTAGAGCTCATAGATTTTGTCAGTGCATGTGTAGTATTCTTCAAAGTCTCCACCTTTACCAAAAACACCCTTTTGTCTTCTATCATATCCCTCACAAAGTGATACTAAACATCAATGTTCTTTTTCTTTGAATGATATGTAGGGTTCTTTACCAAGAAAATTTCACTTTGGCTATCACAATCTATCCTTATAGCTCCCTGTACTAACCCCATACTTGAACACAATCTCTGCAACCAAACTTCCTCCTTGCTTGCATGAGTGGCTACCATTTATTCTTCCTTTGTAGTTAATAGTGCCACTACATATTGTTTCTTACTCATCCAACTAATTGCACCTCCAGATAGGTTAAACACATAGCTACTTGTAGATCTTCTCCGATCTAGATCTCCAACCCAGTTCGCATCAACAAAGCCATGGATATCCAACACTCTATCCAATCCTAGTCTTCCTTGGTAGCACAAACTATAATCACTAGTGCCACACAAATACCTGAAGACCTACTTCATTGCTGTCTAATGCTTATTCCTTGGTTTTGACATAAGCCTGCTCAATACTCCCACTACATGTGCAATGTCTGGTCTAGTACAAACCATTGCATAAATAGGCTACTTACTACACTTGCATATGGAACACAGGACATGTCCTCTTTCTCTTCTTGTGTCTTGGGACACTATTCAGCAGATAACCTCACACCTACAGGAATAGGAACCTTCACCAATTTATTATCCTGCATATTAAACCTCTACAATATTGTCTCAACATACTTCCTCTAGCTTAACCAAAGCTTCCTCTTTGTCCGATCTCTTTTAATTTCCATGCACAAATATAGTTTGTTGCACCAAGATCTTTCATGTCAAATTTAGAGGACAATTGGATCTTCAAATCCTGGATAATTTCTTTGTCATTTCCAACCAACAACATATCATCCACATACAAGACCAAATAAATAACATCGTCACCAATTAATTTAAAATACACAGTGATTTGATTTGCTTCTAATGAAGCCAAGTCCCTGTATAAATGTATAAAATTTCTGATACCACATCCTTGGGGACTATTTTTATCCATACAGAGACTTCTTTAACTTGCATACTAGTTCTTTCTTACCCTTCACCGCAAATCCTTCAAGTTGCTTCATGTATATTTCCTCTTCTAGATCCCCATGAAGAAATGTTGTCTTCACATCCATCTATTCTACCTCAAAATCAAAAGCAGTGACAATAGATAAAAGTAATCTAATAGAAGTCACCTTGACAATAGGAGAAAAAATATCACCAAAATCAATTCTTGGCACCTGGGAATAACCTTTTTTCTACCAACCAAGCTTTGTATTTCTCCACCTTTCCTTCTACATTTGTCTTCTTCTTGAACACCCATTTGCTGCCAATTAGTTTCCTTCCAACTGACAACTCCACCAGATCCCAAGCCTCATTTTTGTATAAAGATGCCATTTCATCTTTTCTGAGGTGTATATGGAGTAGGCTTCTACCTTGCTATACCACACTTACAAAGTTCTTCAAATTCCTTGCTACAAAACTCTCCACCATTATCTGTCCTCAGCACCTTCATCTTCTTCTCTATCTGATTTTCCACGAGAGCCTTAAATTCTTTAAACCTATCAAAGACTTCAGATCTCTTCTTAAGGAAATATATCCATGTATTCCTTGAGAATTCATCTATAAATGATACATAGAACATAGACTTACCCAGCGGTGGAACCTTCACAGGTACAAACACATCACTATGCACAAGCTCTAATATGTGTTTCACCCGATTCTGCTTCCCATATACACATTTTTCACAGAAATCAAAATCCAAAGCGCTATTACTCATACCTTATACCATACCTTTACCATGAAGTATTCAAAGGCCCTTTTCTCTAATATGTCCAAGCCTTTGATGCCACAACATTGTCTTCTCTCCAGAGACCAATAGATTTTCTGCTCCACCTTCAGGAACCACAAAATTGTTGAACCCATCAATAACAATGCTACCTTGCAGCTTGTACAGAGTTCCAATCTGAACTCCCTGCATCAATACCAGTGCTTCCCAAACCATTTTGTAGGTATCCTTCTCAAACAATATTTTTACACCTACATCATCCATCTTGCTTATAGAAATAAGATTTTCGGCTAATGCAAGAATATGTAGAACACCTGGAAGTGTTTGAATGCTTCCACCTTGCAACTTCAGCTTTACTTTTCCACAACCAATGATTCTAGCCTTCCTATCATCCTCTAAGAAGACATCACCATAATCATATTTCTCATACTCGCAAAATGACTCTCTATGGGGAGTGAAGTGAAAGGATGTTCCTGAGTCAATCAACCATGCCTCATGATCTACATGTGTACTTGAAGAAGCCAAGTACACATCTCTAGCTTCATTTGAGGTGGTTTTCACCTCTACAGAAGGAGCATCATCATATCTGTTTCCTTTTTCAAGAGCTTTAGATTTATAGTCCCTTTTGTAGCGCCCTTCCTTTCCCCATTTCCAGCACACCACCTTTACAAGTTTTCCTGGAGATATAGATCTCCCTCTAGATTTAGATTTCCCACTCGATGACTTATTTTTGTTTCTATTCTGGGACCATCCTTGTAAAGTCAAGGCATCACAATTCTTGCTCTCCGTATTTTTCCATCTCATCTCCTCCGTCAGTAAGGATGAGACTATTTCATCAAAATTCAATGCAGTTGCATTGCTACCTATTGCAATAACCAAACTATCCCACGAATCTCATAGAGAACATAACAAACTGATGCACTTATCTTCATTTTAAATTTCAATATCAAGATATAATAATTGAATTACCATAGTATTAAATGCATTTAGTTGTTCTATCACCGAGTCTCCATCTTTCAGCCTTAGGTCATATAGCTTTTTTTGTAGGAAAACTTTACTCACCAGAGACTTAGATTGGTACAAAGTCCTTAACTTGTCCTAGAAAGCCTTAGTTGTAGCTTCCCCTGATACATTTAGCAATACTGAATTTGAGACACGTAATCGTATTATGCTCCTTGCCTTCTGATCCAACTTCTTCCATTATTCATTGGACACTCGCTTTGGTTTAGTACAGGGATCTACCACGATCCATTGATATTTATCCACCAATAGATCCTCCATCGTAAGTTTCCACAACGCAAAATTATGACCATTAAATTTCTCGATCTCTATCTTTCCACTACTCGCCATCTTCTTTCATCAATAGAATCAATCTCATAGATCTCCCACTGAACAGGGTCTACCAGAGGCCCGAGCGAAACCCCTTAGCAACAAAGGTGTCCCCTTGAAGCCAAAACAGTTCTGATAACAAATGTAGGTTTTAACCACATACAAAAATTGCCTACATACGAATTCTAAAAAATAGAAAAAATAAACAATACAAGAGCATAACACATAAAAAACATATACACAGATATTTTCGCACTGGATCCCAAAATCAGGACTACCAGCTTGATTTTTCATTATGTTCCTTTCAATGTTACAATACATATTTATACATGCTGAAGCATTCAATACCATGGACCGAAAAACCATCGTGTCCAAAACCATGGACCAAAAACCATCGCGTCCAAAAACATGTGCAAAAATCATGCACAAAACCATAGGTGTGTCTGCCCAACCTAACATAGTGTCCAAAATCATAGAGTGGGGTTACAAGTACATCTCAAACCCCCTGTGACCGTCCCCCCTCTAACCCCTAATTAATCATGTGGGCTAGTCATGGAAAGAATATAACACAACCAAACAGAGAAGGGAGATGAATAGATATAGATATGCAAGAAACATAATTGGAGGACATCAGAAGAGAAGGTTGTATCAACAACTACAACTGGAGTTCATTGTAGCTAACAAATCACATGTGTGATTTCCTTGTTAGCATTTGGATGCATGGTACATGTATGTGATTCTTTGCTTATTTTATTGTCATTTGTCTGGGATTTTCCTAGATTGATAGTGGCTTCAATATTGTCTTGCCATTTCCTAGATTACCATGATGTAGTAGGTTCTCTATTTTATTAATCTTTGGATGGTTGGTAGACTTGGATCCTCGTTAAGGTGGTCTCAAGGAAATTCCCAAGGGTCAAGGGTGGAGATGGGATTCTCCTGGAACTCTTCATGGATGGGTAGAGACATGAAAATTCCTTCGGATTCATTGGATGAAGTCAAAAGCATTGAAGCTTATTTTGATGTTAGTGATTTTTGGACCGATTTAGGTGAAATCACTATGGTAAAGGGTCGAGGTGGTCTGGCTTCTAGAAGCCTTGGTTGGTGCATATACGGAAGACATGTGCACATATTAAAGTCTTGAATCTTTTATATATGCATATCTTCTATATTACGTATCTTCCATATATATGCAACTTCCATACATATCCATATCTTCCGTATATGAACAACTTTCATATATCTACATATGCAGAAGTTGCTCATATATGGGAGATATGTGCATATACAAAACTTGTGCATATACCGATGCTACATATATATGGAGGTTGAAGTTGTTCACAACTTTAGTATATGCATAGCTTCTGTATATGAACATATATGCAAGTTTTACATATACAAAAGATATGCACATAAAATTGGACTTGTCTAAATCTTATGACATAATTAGTCGGTATTCTCTTTTCAAGGTTTTATAGGCATTGTCTTTGTTGAGCCTTGGCTGGAACGAATTGATCCCAATACCACATTATATAAGGACAAATTTACCAATGGAGGTGGAAAATAGAAGGGCCCAAAATACCCTCCCTCTCAACCCAATCCTGATCGGATGTAATTTCCCACCAAAAAAATTTAACCCCTTCTCCACTTTGAAAAAAAAGATCCTTCTATGGCCCTACTATCACCTAAAATTGAAATGTCGTACTCTATTCCTCCTTAACGCACACCCATTGAGGCACCCCATTTCTCATTTGTACCTCTAACACTTTGACATCCCACTAGCACCTAGGCATCCTAGACAATGATAAGGATCTCACTGAGGTTATGGAGCCAAACACTCTTGACCTCCTTAAAATTTCTAAATCTTGGAAATTCATGGACCCCATTACATTCCCAAATAACGAAGGTAATAGACTGGGCATGGACTAGAGTGGCCTTTTCAAAAGTGTCGAAACGAAAGGAACTTGATGTACGTTGAAGTAGATAACTACATCACCCTAAGGGGCATTAGTTGTAGTATAAGAAATTTATAATAAAAAGTATCCCATGGGACTTACATGACATGGAAATAAACAAATTTTTAGGTAATGAGTGATGGTCAAGTTAATGCATATTTCATAAAAACTAGATATTGCAATTGTCATAAGGTAAAACTCACCCTAACATGAACAAGCATTGAATTCAAAATCAAGGGCGGGGGGGGGAGGGGGAGGGAAATTAAGGAAAAGAGTAATGGTCACTATATTTTCTTTATTCAAGGTTCATTACCATAACATACCCCTACTATCCCTAACCCATACTAATTGTAGAAGGAGGTAATTACTCTAATGACCTCACCTCCAAAGTCTAATTATGGAAATAGGGTTTAAAGTTTTTGATCTTTTTTAGCTTCCTCAAAATTTAAAGAAGATGACATCATTGTGTCATCTCGCTGACACATTTCCCATGATATAAATTTTTCCTCAATTGGACTCCTGAATCAAAAGATATGGTGAATCAAAGTTTGGCCTATCAGGTCATGTCATGTCATCTAACTTTCCACGTGGTTCCCATGTAGTCCCAAATGAGGAGGAGGCATCCAAAATAAATAAAGGGATCTCACTTCAGTATGGGACTTTTTGAAAAATTAACATTTTCTTACACCTAGCATGCTTAAGATGCTTAGACGAGTCGACATCAAATAGGTACCCAATCGCACAGATTGATGACCTTCTAGACTAGCTCAAAGGGGTGAAATATTTTAGCAAGTTTGATTTGAACTTCGGTTATCACTAAGTGCCTATCAAACCCTTCAATGTGTAGAAGACTTCCTTCAAATCAAAGGAGGTACTTTCCGAATGGTTGGTCATGCCTTTTAGGCTCACGAATGTGCTCGTAACCTTCATGAGATTGATGGAAGACATATTGTGACCCTTTGCTAATGCATTCATTGTGGTGTATCTAGATGACATCTTGAACTTCAATCAAAGTTGGGAAGAACACCTCCAACATATTTGACAGGTCCTCCAAACCCTGCGACAACACAAGTTGTGTGTCAATTTAGAGATATGCAGTTTTGGCACGACCCAGGTTCAATATCTAGTGTACATCATTGATCATCAGTGTGTGCATATGGACTGAGGTAAGAGTCATTTGAGATTAGCTAGCCCCAACCACTTTAACAAAACTCAACAACTTTCTGGGCCTTGCCAATTTCTATCACAGGCTTCTGTTGGGGTTCTCTCATATCACTTGGCCTTTAAGACAAGTCACTAAGGGCAGAGTGAAAGCAAAGTTCTTTCTATATGAAATCCAAAAGAAGGCATTTTCTGAGTTGAAGTATCACCCCTTCTCTGCACTAATGCTCACATTACCATAACTGCAACAACCATTTGAGATTGAGACAAATGCCTCTGATTATGCTATTGGTGTAATTCTTACCGAGCAAGGTCATCCAATGGCTTACCATAGTGAGACACTATCAAACAAAGTCCAAAAGTATCCCACCTACGAAAAAGAGATATATTCCATTGTGCATATCTATCGTTAGTGTAGGAATCATTACATTATGGGGAAAGAAATGATCATACACATAAACCACCGACCCCCACAATTCATATAGACATAAGGGAAGTTGCATAATGATTGCCACCGGAAATGGTCCACATACTTGCAAAAGTTCCATTTTAACATGAAGTATAAGAAGGGAAGCACCAATAATGTTGTAGGCTACTTAGCTGACCACCAGTCATGGCATTGATCACTGTGCTCGACTCATGTGGGCATAAGACTTCAGGGTGGCCACATCTTTACAAGAGTGATCCAGAATTTAGTAGCACATACCAAACACTCCTAGAAGGTAAAAATGTTCCAAATTTTCACCTCCAAGATGCACTATTGTGCATCCTAGGACACATTTGTGTTCCTTCAAATGAGCGTCCCAAGAATATTTAGAAGGCACACTACATTTAGGTTGTTGGACATTTTGGTGTAGAGAAAACAATGGTAGTACGATAGAAATACTATTATTGGTTGAACCTTTGTCAAGATGTTGGGAAGTATATTCTATCATGCACTTTTTGTGCCATTTCCAAACCAACCATCAAGAAGAAAGGCATATATACTCCTCTTCCTACTCCTAGTCAACCATGGGAATGCATTTCCATGGATTACATGTTGGGCCTTACTTCTACTAAGAAACGCAACAACTGTGTTTCCCCGGTCATCGACAGATTCTCTAAGATGGCCATTATGGCAACCTACAAGAAGAGTATTATAGTAGAGGCCAATGCTAAATTCTTCTTTAAGTGAGTGTGGGTACACTATGGAATACCCTAGTCCATTGTCTTAGATTAGGATAGAAGATTTCTAAGTGCATTTTGGTCAAGTCTCTAGTCAATGCTGGGTACCAAACTTACTAAGTCCATGACTTTCCACCCCCAAACTGATGGCCAAACAAGGGTCGACAACAAGAAGATTGTACACATTCTGCACATGTAAAACTCGAAGCATCAACGCACATGGGATGAAATCCTCCCTTATGTCCAACATAGCTACAATAATGCTCTCCATAGCTCAACAAGCCATGACCCCTTTCACGTAGGGGTGGGATTTCAGCCATTATATCCCATTGATGTGGAAATACCATTTGTAGCCACCTAGGTAGGTTCAACTCATGTCTAGTTCAAAGATGACAGGGCTAACAACTTCATTGAATGCATTCAACACATCCACCAATAGGTCCATGATATATTAGACAAAGTGAATTCTAATTACAAACAACACCATGATCAACATCAGGTGCCACACAACTTCTAGGTGGGTGACAAAGTTTTGCTACATTTGCAAAAGAAATGCCTTGTTGGGCCCCATTGTATGCTTCACTAGCTCCGATATGGACCATACACCATTAGCAAGGATGTATGGGACAATTCCATTGAGCTTAGAATTCCACTGTTCCTTGGTCAGCACCCAATGTTCAATGTAGATTGTCTTCGACCATACTTTCTAGTATTGTTGGACACATTCGACATTACAAAGAAAATTACACCAACAGAGCTAAACCTAGAATTCATGGAACATGACACAACTGATCAGATCATGGACATGTAGATCAGGAACACTCACCAACAAAACATCCAACTATATCGAGTTGTCAAAGTTGGCCAACTCCTACACCAAGGGAAGTCGCTCACTAGGGACAAAGTTTAGCAAAAGTTTCCCCATCTCATGGAGGCACTCAACAGAATGGGGAAAATTTATTCCTAAGGGGGGAGGACTAATCTAGGTGGATGTTGGTGGCCACCCTCCTATTCCATTTGGACCCCCACCATTGTCTCTTTCAATTTTTCAGTTTCCTTAATTATAGCACAGTTTATTCTTTTTGGAAGTTTTTCATGTCTGGAACTTCCAGAGTCATTTTGAGAACCTAAGCAACATTTTGAGACTTTAGATAGATATTTCTAAGGAGGTATTGTGCATGTAAATAAAGATCATATGCCAAAGTTTTACCCCAAGAAGTTGATTTATCAATTTACCCAAACATGGCCCATAGTTTTGGCGCTCCATATCCTAGGGTAGGGCTTTTTGATGCTTAGGATTTTCGATTGTTTCTCAATATTAGATAGCCCATATTCCTCACTGTAACACAGTTTAAAGGAATGTGGCTACGACATCTCTCGTCATAGATAAGTTACCATCACCCAAGCTAGTTTTATTTCCTTTATGCTTGTAATGATGTTTCAATATTTGACATTAATGAAATGAAGTGTTATTTATGTTGCATCTCTATATTTATGGTTATATATATATTATTATATATATATAATATAATTTGTTGTGTTCCTGTTTAAGTTTGGATCACACCATATTTAGGGTTGGAACTACATGGGAAATCTTGATTTTGGTTGTGTGGTCCTACTTATTGACTCCATATACATTCCCCCTTTCCACTAATTATGACCCCATTCATCATATTTCCGATCTGGGTCTTCATGTGTCCACTGGGTCCACAGAGGGTTGGCCTTCCCTTCCCCTTTCCCACAACTTGGGTCATGCTTGGAATGACATTCTAGATGTGGATGTAGCTAAGAATAAAGAAAAAGCATAATTTGGTGACTCTTAATAAGAAATGTACCATAAAATGCAAAAGATGGTTGGGAGTCCTCATGAATATTGCATCTCCTCATGAATATTTCATCTCTCTTGTACATGTATGGATTTCGAAACACAAATTCACATACATCAAGGGCAACTAGCTAGGACCAGCCCCTAATTGTTCACACTCCAGGTCAAATAGAGAGCTCGATCTCTTAAGCAAAACCAATGCCATTTCAATGTGCTAGAATTTAGATAGTACCCATAGTACATATTCAGAGCATTGAAAGTGGAGGGAAAACAATCCATGGGATAAGGTAACGACTGAAGGGAATTATTTAAGTACCTGACCCCAAATTCTCATGATCCATTGGCTGAGACTAGCTAGGTTGTAGGAGCGACCTGAACCCATCTGACTAGAACTGTGTGCAATATCGAGAACATGACCATCTGAAAGTTTTTGCCAAAGGTTAATGAGATATTTTTGTGTCCCTCCTTGATGCACTTATATTTCTTCACTATCTAGAATGCTATAGTAGAATACGAGTCAAAGGGGGGTATAAAAAATATGCCAAGATCTTTGCAAACCCTAGTCTGGGTGCCTGAAGCAGTAGGCAGCAAGGTAGATACTTCAAAGAAAACGGATGAAAGGGGAAAGGACTCCAAATGGGGAAGGAAGAGTCAGATGCTGGTGGAAGAGAGAAGTGAGGGTCCAGATATGGAGGGTTGGAGGAATAGGAAGTCGTACAGGAAGGGATACACAGGTGTTCCAACAGACAAGATGTAATGGTTGGGTTTAAACAAGAGGTTAGAAACTATAGGGAAGCAAAAGAAGGGGGTATGTAGTTAGAAATCAATAGGAAGAAAGAGGCATCTAGTGACCCAGAAATTCACAGAGGGGTTGATGAAGGACTAGAAAATGATGAGCAATTCTGAGTCGGAATGTTAGGGTTGAGAAAATCAGGCACCGAGAAAACCCTATGGTAACCTGCTAGTGTAGAAGTGAGTTTCAAAGGAATTGAAGTCAAGAGAACCATGTGAGGTGGAGAGACTATCCAGGTAGGCACAAAATCGTAGGGATCCTCAAAGTAGTCCACCAGATCATCCTCAATCTCAGCCTACATATAGCGACAAAATATTCGCAAGATATTCGAGCCAGTTGATAGTTGCCAATATTTATAAAAGTGTCTATCAAAGGGGTCCGTAGGTGCCAGTGGATGAAATGGTGACCATTAGGTAGAAAAAATCACTAAAGACAAGAGGAGAGACACTTAGCCAAACACAGTAGAGGAGGAAACCCTATCCAAGAGAAGACGAGGGTTGAAAAAATGCAGTCGCAAAGCCATCAGTTGGAGTCTAATCGAAGGAAGCCAAAGAGTTAGATGAAAGGAGAATCCTATCCAACACCATCTTACATAGGTAAAATGTATCCCAAATAAAAATGTAATACTTACAGGTGACCACAATTAAGAAGCTCCTTCAGCTCGACAGACAATTCTCCACCAATGGTATTGTTGGAAAAATTAAATAAGTAGAGACTCATAAGATTACTCAAAGATGGAGGAATACTTCCCGATAAATCATTTGAATACATGTCCCTACCAAAATAAACAATGATTCACAATGTCGCAAAATGTACTTGTTCATTAAAAAAAAGTGTTTTTTTTGGGAGTATTTTCTTATAGAGTAACCAGTCTCTGTAGTTAACCCATCTCTTTTAGAATGAGTCTAGAAAACCTACAACCTATCAATATTGTAGGATGAGCTAAAAATTAGTCCATTAGAAAGTATTCAAACAAAAATACCAATGATTGAATTGCAAGGTTGAAAATTCTTAAAACGTGTGGAGGTATTGCAAATCTCCCAAAATACTTGGAATTAGTCTTGTCAGGCCTGGATTGTATGATATATCCCTGCAATGATGACTTCGTTTAGTCAAACTACTTTTTATACCCTCTTATTGACCATGCAAACCCAAAAGGGTTTTTGTTAATATTATTCTAATTGTATCTAAAGAAGGAAGATGCTTTGTATAGAGGGTAGTACTGCGAGATCCATCCCCACTAGGCTACGTGATCAAATGTTGGATAAAATTTACACAGTGCATTGACTACATTAAAAGGAAAAATTATTGCACCCAAGCAAAAAAACTCTGATATACATGTTGGAGTTCAGAAAAATGAACTCTACTTCATAACCTCAATATTCATTGGACAAATGGGTTTGGATGGTATCAACTTTGTGGTGCCCTTGTGATTTCTTCATCCATCAACTTATAAAACTTGTAGTGGTGAAAGCTGCCCAGTTTCAATCAAAATTTCTCCATTCAGATTCATTGAATATAGAGTCCTACAAAATTTTAACCATGGAAATATTTCATCAGAAGAAAGTCCCAACGTTTTCTATATATCTCAAGAAATTTCCATGAATGAAATGGATAATCATTTAGAAGATGATATGTTGTAATGATTTGAAAACAAGAAGCACAAAATACTTACAAATAATTTATTCAGTTATTGATGCAAGAAACACCATCCCACTTTAAACCACATGGATCTCAACCTTTCCATGTGGACAATGTGTTTCCCAAATGCCTTTGTATTGACAACAATGTTTCCACCAAACACATTGAAATGCATAATTACCCACTTACATCAACATTAACACTATTAAATTTTTTCATTAATAAATGTACTTATTTGTTGCTCATTGACCAATATCAATAGAGCTCACCATCGTCGTTGCATGTAAATCCTACAATAAACACAAAAGAATAATGTAAAGACATGACAAATAGGAGAAAAAAATATGTAAATTGATGAGACATGGCTAACGCAGATACTAGCGAAACAAAAACAAGAAACATAAATGCATCAGATATCATCTATATGTTTTGAGATTTATGTCATGTGATAATATGTTGGGCTTAATTTCCACATATTTCCAACCAACATCAGTTTTCATTATATGGGAAATATGATGGTGGGATGGTCTGTCGTGATGATGACTCCCTCTCAGTGTAGTTGATTGTTGTAAAGTCTTGATTAGACGCCTAATGGTGGACATTGGAGTTTTTCTCACTACAAGTTTCATGCCAAACTTACTATTAGAAAGAACACTTAATGATGTGGGTGTTTAGGTGTCTAGATTATGTTCTTTGACAAAGGGTTTAGGATGTTTTAAGAAGCAGTCTTAGTTAGCATCTAATTGTTGGGAGTGAAGTGCATCATTCAAAAAAAACAAATTTTAATAACTTCATAGTTATAATCATGGATACCTTACTGGAGTTGAATTATTTATCTGTACATTAATAAAAGAACGTATCTTACTCACTATAAATTTCAATACAACCGCATTTGACCAACTCTAATTTTAACTAGTCCTCCCTAATTATCTTTATCCAAAATTTCTACCTAGATTCCAGGAAGAAAGAATTTACATAGTGGATATTTTTTTGCCTCTAAACATCCCCTAGCGATGATCTCATGTTTTCCAATGTCGATTCCATCACCCAGATCTAAATAATCCTGAGAGGAACAAACATGTATGGAATTATATATACATACAAATAGGAGGTAGATTGGTTCTAAATGTTCCCTAATGATTTCTAGAATACTAAAATTTTCTTTTATGTATGCATGTATAGTAATGATCCACGACATGAGAAATTTACACTTCAAAAAAACTTATCCGTAGAACAAGGCACTGGCTGGTAGCATATGGCTTAGTGAGAAAGGATCTCAACTCGAAAGTCATAGGATCATTGGGTATCAAAAACATTCATCACTTCTTATTGACCCACTAGCAATGGAAGCATCAATATCAATTTCAAAAGAAGAATATGGTATTAGATTCTCTATAGAAAACATATTAATTGAATTTCCCTTAAGTTGTCAATAAACACCCTTTCAACAAAGCAACTAGTGTTGTAAGTGCTAAGATATATACTATTTTATTTGAATTAATTCTAGAACATAAATATCGTAGTTTATTGAACATTAATTTCTTTGTTGTGGGGTACATAATGTTTACCTTTATTATGTACAGTGAAAATCATATTGAAGGCATCTTATTTTGGAAAGCGCTTACATTAATCATCCACATTATTGGGTATCACTTAAGCTAGGAAATGTGCAATGACAAATATCCTATACATTTCCATTGATATTTCACTTAAATAATTCATCACAATAGATCTTGTATTATGCTAAAATATTTTACTATGTAGGTTTACTTCTTTCAATAGATTTATTATTACTAACTTAAAGCTCAAATTTTTAAAAGATGATATATTTCGAAAGAAGGTAGATTATCCTAAAATTGTGGCAAATACATAACCAAGTGATGATTAATATGGAGCAACAATGATATTTTCATAGATCTTAAGGGTCGCATTAATAGGTATTATGACCATTATGTAGGCCCAATATAGTATCATTCAAGGAAAATATACATCGACTTTAAACAAAAGTACCCACATGTTTCCCATGTAAAGTATTAATGTATTAACATGAGGCTAAGGCATCACTAGTGAAGCTACCAACAACGTGGATATGACAATCGTGGATGAATAGATGATTAATGATATACCTCATAGTTTTCATGATGAGGATTCATTTATAGTTTTTAGGGATCTTCTCATTCTATAGCAAAAATGGAATGGAGGCATGAAATTTGCAATTGAAACTACTAACTTATTTCTGCTTAATGTCAAGAAGGCAAACCTAATGGAAATGCCACTGCTAAGATAGCAATAATATAGGTTATTGGAGAAAAAAAAATTTCAGATGACACAAATTAAAACAACAAAAGGAGAGGATAAAAAATTTCATGAATCAAGGCCCTTAGTATAAATTTTTCCAACATAATGTCATTACATTTGTCCTTTACTTTCACAATTGTGAGGAGCCAATTGTGTCACTAATCATTGACTTCTTGAATTATATTCTCACAAATGAGGATTATCATGCCAACATCATCATGGTCAAATAACAATTAGAAGGGGGAATTTCATAATTGGCACGAAATGTTCAAGACTTAGATGACATCATCACATGGTAAGAGCAATACAATTTTATCCCAACCAAGGTACAATCTTTTCTACAAAGTGAAATATATTGGTTTTCCAGCAACATTTATTAAACCAAATTTATGAAATGAATTTGAAGACATTGAGTCACTATGGAAAGAGAATGATGGGCACTTAATTGAGGTTATGGCAATGATTGAGTTAGATAAAATACAGTGGTCCAAAGAGACAAAAAATAATATTGTAATTTTATAGTTTGGTCATTTTAGACGAGTGAACTAAGGATAAGAAGAAAAAATTAACTAAATTAACAACATTGTATAATAAATTATGAGGGAATTTATTAATGTTCCCCTTACTACTAAATTCTTTCTATTAAGCTTTCCTCATAAGATTAGACCAGTTTCCAATGAGCAAAAACTATTATCCATTGCATTGTGAATTAAGGTGATATGAGATTACTTTGTTATGAAATGCTTGATTTAAATCATTTACTTATAAAGGTTCTAGAATTTTAATGAAGAGCATTTTCATAAATCCTTTGGAATGAAGGGTCATGCATTACTTTCACTTTTAACATATCGTCATTGATATCTCCCTGAAACATAACATGTGATAAAAAAGAACACGAGTAAAGAAACAAAATTTCATAAATTTTTTACATTTTTCTTCTATGCTATTGTTTTTTATGCCATTTCCTTACAATGTTTCATCTGCAACATGTGGTGCAAACGTTAGTTATTCTCTTAATTACATTATCTCTTTCTACATGAAGTAGTTCATATAAATAGAGAGGCCTCTATTGTAATCCTTTGCAACATGTGGTGCAAATGCTAGGTATTCTCTCAATTACTTTATCTCTTTCTACATGAAGTAGTCCATATATCAATCAAGAGGCCTTTATAGCCCAATATGGAAGTAGTGTTGTAAAAATTTGTGCAATGCATTATGTAATCTATGTAATGTTATGTTGACTTAGATAAATTAGTAAAATTAGAATTAAATGTTTAGCTCATAGGTTAGTTAAGATGAGTTTGAGTTAATTATTTGATGGGGTTACCAATAGTGGTTTATAGGCCTGTGATATTTTTTCCAAGGTATTTGTTATGATGAAGCCTAATCTCTTAGTAAATTAGAAATTAAGATGGATCTAGGTTGATTTAATTTCACCTTTTAAATAAGCTATATTCCACATGAATACCATGGGG
>APFE031372650.1:37167-48604 GCA_000404065.3 Pinus taeda
CTCCGGTTCCATATGATTTTTCTTCGCTCTTCAATTTTGGCAATATTGTTTGAATTGGGATCTTTTGCAACTTTTGAATAAGTGGCCATACTTCTTTGTCCTTCTTCCATTCATCCCTTACTTCATTTATCCAATCTGGTTGGATAACAGAAATAGCACAAAACAATGCTTCCACATCCTCATCCTTGAAGAGTCTTCCCATTCGGTAAGGTCGCCATTTTTTAAGTGCAGTAGTATTGCCAATATTTCCTTATAAATAGCTTGCTTGAGATGTAGCAGTAAAAATACCCAATCACCTACATCAAAACATTTTTCACTACGATGTTGATCTACCTATTGTTTCGTTTGATTTTGCACCGAAGCACCATTATCCTTTAAAAGTTGGAGAACTTGTTTTTGATGCTCGATGTGATCTTTCACTACTTGAACCTTTTTCATCTTGATATGTCCTTCTATCTCTAGAGTTTGAGGAGTGGTAATTTCTTCCAATCCTTTACAAGATATGGTCGGATTCATTTCTTCTTTCTCGATGTGATCCTTCAATTCTTGCACCTTTTTCTTCTTCATATGTCCTTTCTTGAGAGTTGGAGGAGTGGTAATTCTTGCCAATGCTTTACAAGATATGGTCTGATTCATTTTTTCTTTATCTGGGGTGGGGTCCTGGCATATATCCTCTTCTTTTGATGTTTCTTGATCCTTTTCTTCCTCCTCTTCATATTCTATGTAAAATAATTTCTTCTCAGCACACTTATGACCTTTAGTGCATTTGCTATCACAATTGTAACAAAGCCCTTTTTCTCTTTTTTCTTCCAATTGTTGTGGTGTAACCCTTGTAGGTTGTGGAAGGCTAGGAGAAACAACACTTCCATCTTTATAGTTGTGAGAGGTAGAATTCCTTGTTGCCATAATTTTTCTTTCCACTTTGTAACAAAGCCTTTTTTCTCTTTTTTCTTCCAATTGTTGTGGTGTTGCTCTTTGTATCCTCATAATGTGCTATTATTTCCTCCATGAAAATTGACCACGTAACAAGTTGCTTACGAGACCAAAGCCCTTTCTACCATAAAAATTGATCTTGTTCTAAATATGAAGATGTAATACATACCTTTTGTAATAGTGGTACACCATGTAGATCAAAATATCTCTCCATCTGTAGTATCCAGTTTACCAGATCCTTCCCATCAAACTTCCTCATCTCGCTTTTTCTTGATTTTAGGAGCTCGATCTTGAAACGACTGTAACTCTGTACTTTTGGATCTTTAAGTTTTGAAATTGTGAACTGCAATATCCCTCTGCGTCCTCTTTCCAATGCCACCAGTCTAATCTAATTTAGATTCTGCAAGAAAGAGTTATGCACAATCTCCCAAGATGACCTGATTATATACCTTTTCAAAAGAGCGAACTTGTATGAAGTGCCACGTGTCATTTTTTTTACCTTAGGATCTGAAAAATATACACAGGAAACTATAGTCCGTCCTCATTCTGTAACTTCTTATGAAATTTCAATGTGATGCTGAAAAAAAAAGTTATGACTATTTTCCCCAGGTCACCTGTTTGGAATGTAATTTGGGAGTTTGCAAAAAGGCCAACTTCCTCAGATCATATCTCCGCAAATATAGCACAAAAAGCTCTGAAATTCAGACTCAAGGTTCAATACGATTTCATCTCAAATGGGTTTTCTTTTTAGCTTCTGAAACATCGCAAAAACAACGTTAGAGCGAAAATTCCATGATGACCTGTTTGGAGCAGCGAAAACCCTAGAATCCAAAGCTCTGATTCCAAATGTTATGAAACCAACTCACAAAGATATAGAAAAGATAGATCAATGCCTTAGAATTCAACCTCTTCGAGGGGGCAAACTCCTTTACATTACACAAATGAACAATTCTTAGATGATACAAATGACAAGACCTCCTTTCTATATATAGGAGTCTAAGGGGTCATAATATAATCAGAGCTGACATAACAATAATAATGTAAGGGCACAATAATAACAATAGTGAGCTTCTATGGGGATTACATGGGCTTAACAATATAATAAGGGGGTTTTACTAATAACAATAAGGGGTTAAACTATTAGTATAGGGGCCTAACAGAGAACTAGGTTGAATGTGCTCTCTAAAATGTTGGTATAAAGGGGGTGGTTTAAGGATGACCACCAACACTAGAACGCTTAGTGTAGTTCCCGTAACTCTTCCAAATATAGCATGAATCTGAGGTCTTCTACTAGAGGAAGTGATCCTAATGTTTTGAAGAGGGAAACCTTCAACCTTGAAAGGGAGGTCTCATCCCGCATAAAAAGGGAGGTATCAACCTGTGATGGTTTAAGGATGAATACCAACTCTTGAATTCTTAATGCAATTCCTGGAACTCTTCCAAAATTGGCAAGAAGTTGAAGTCTTCTGCTAGACGAAGTGTCCCCAATTCTTTGAAGAGATGTCTCAACCCCACATAGATGGTTTAAGGCTAATCACCAACCGAAGGCATGCTCATGGGCATCTTTGTCTCTAACTACAATTCTGATTCTGGTATGGCAGGTTATGGTTCATGCTTGCTTGATGTGGCTTTGAAGCTTGTAGATGACCATCACTCCCCCCTTTATCAAATACAAGGTGAGAAGATGGCGAAAACTCAATTGCAATATTGTTCAATACTCTAGAACAAGTTCTGACATATAACTTAAATATCTTCTTGGTTGTTGAAGCCCATTGGCAAGAAGTGATCCATCCAAGATGAATCTTTGTTCTTGCAGGAAGCTTGTTTTTGAAGCATCTATGTGAAGAATGAGTGATTTTATGACAGTGCTCACATGGATGAATATCAAAACGTGATCTTTCATATGGCCAACTCGGTCACAATGTTGGCATTTAACAACTTTTGACTGTGACTGTGGAGAAGAAGAATCTGGAACGGGTGAAGGTGAAGTCTCATGAAGAAATCTTGCACTCTAAAATTTGATGGGTTTGGAATATTTTGGAATATGAAAGGACACATCCTTGTCATATCCAAGACCTATTCTTTTCTTATCGTTGAAAATCTCTTCCCAAGGCCTGATGATGGGCTTGGGAAGTGGGACCTGAAATTCTGCATGGGAGTTTATCTCAATGTTCTAAACAAAAGAAGGTTTAGAATGATTATTATGCTTTTGTTGAAGCTCATCTCTCTGGAACTGAGATTCTAGTTGCAAAAAATCAATCTTTTCCTATGCATTCTGCAGACGATTTTTGATATTGGAAAGATTGTCCTAGTTGATATTTACCATCCCATCGATAGTGGATTGTATCAAAGTATTTAATAAATCTAATACATCATAAATTAGAGCAATTTTCAGGGCTTTAACATATAGACTCAATATTCCAATAAGGCAGCAACAATCACTGTGATGCACTTCACACAGTTGTTGAATGAAGGTTCCAATGTTCAATATATATCATTATATACCTTATGTCCCACCAGAACTTAATGCATACATATGCTCAAAAAAACATTGCTTTCATGAACCATACTCACTTATGCAGCAGTCAATATAGCAAGGAATCAAAACATAAGCACCCACTATTCAGACCATGCCATCACATATGGCCACTAAAAACTTTGACTTATGTATGCCCAGCATAAAACATGTATCAGCCTTCAAAATTAGTTAACACAAGTGTATACAATACATACCACACATATAAAAAATAAACAACAGCCTTCAAAGGAACATAGCTCATATGGGCACACTTACTATTCCAGCGCACTTAGCTCGAGCATTTGCATTTTGAAAGCGGGGACAAATGTTCCAAATTCCACAGGTCGTATTTCTTTTGAAATGCCCCGCAGAAAATTTTGCTGACCAATGACCCGTGTTGTGCAGTTTCAAATTCACGTTGGAGCCCAAAATATCAATCAATGAATCAAATTCATGCATATATGATATTTGGTCATCACTTTACCACATTTGTGGCCTTCAAAGCTTTCACTATAATAATAAGGCACTATGAGGAGATGCAGGCTTCAAAATTCAGATGAGAATCGACCATGACAATTGACAGGAAAACTAGCAGTCGTTATTGCAAGGTAACTTCAATGGACATTACTCGTTTCTTCATATAGGAAAAACTATTTTTATACGACCCCTTTCAGTATGCCTTTCTTTTCCAAAATTGCACTACCTCTTTGCTTCAAAACTATAATGTTATTATCCTCCCAAGAGCGGGTTTGGTCCACGCAGAGTTGAGATCAGGGTCTTGGATAATTGTCTATTATTGTTTCGAACTCCATAATGGATGTCATTAAAGCAATCTTAAATCCGAGGCCAACTCCACAACGACAAGTACCAATGACTTATTCAAAAACTTACTGCTCACTTGTTTCTGATGTCCGACACTAATACTTGATATGTCCCGTCTATCGAGCCAAATGGAAAGAACTTTCATGGCAAGGATACCGCTTTGACTCCGTCAATGGCTATAAATGGAAACCTAAATAATTATAGGTATCCAAATACTGTTATAGAGGATGAGGCTGCTTCGAGAACTATAGAAGAAGAGCACATAAGATTGGATCCACTACTGAGAATGCTAGATGATTCAATCTCAAGATTTACAAGTCATCAACGCTTTATCCAAGAACCAATAGTATAGGATGACGATGAGCCTCTAGATTCAATTTCAAATTTGAAACAGAATGAAGGGAAAACAAACTTACAATCTGAGGATGATCAATAGTCTGAATTCAAGGGTTTGTCATCGATCCCAAAGGAACAAGCGATAGAGTTGTCGGAAATGTACGGAAAATTAGATTATCTTTGCATCCTAAGGTCGAAGTCCTTATGGCCACTGAAGCTTCCCATAATTTTACAGTGATGGTGCATGTGAAGGCTCTGTAAGCCAGCAAAGTTTCAATAATCATAATTATGAAAACTGCATGGTTGCAAGATTCACAGTTAAACAGGCTGAGCATTAGGAGAGTGGGTAAAGGGCGTTATATGTGAACGCAGACAAATAGGAGATAGGTCTAAGCGGGACAGAAAATGTCTAAAGCATGTTAGAATATTGACAAATAATGGCAGAAATGGTCATTGGAGAATGGCATAGATAACGTTCAGGGAGCCGGTATGACTAGTCATAACTGTTCAATCTTAACTGTGATAGCGTTGTGTTATATAACAGACAATATTGGTGGTTGTAGGCAGTACACCAAAGTAGCTAGAGTGGTATATTGTTTTGTGAGAATATTAATGTGATACAACTGGATGGCACCTCTAGTATGGTGGTATATCATGTTACTTGCAGACAAGTCAATATAATTCAAGCAAGGAGTCAAATGAACAACATTTATAGTGGGAGCATTATTAACTATGGTATTAACCAACAAATGGACAGAGTATGGGAGGAGGCGATAAGGTGGATAATGGTCACCACCATTCAATGTAACAGCAGAGTCACAACACCGTATATAAAAACCGTTTTTATATACTTACACTCCAACACTCCAGCATATTCATCACATAGATACAGTCATTAAATATCGGCATACCATTCGTGCAGGAGAGATTTAATGCAGTTTCATTCGACTCTGACCATACCACAACTCCTCTAGGAAGAAAACCTCTGACACCCTCATGCGTTCCACATCTCCAGGCAACAAACTCTAAATGGGAGCATAAAACTGGCATAATACAAAAGTTACAAGTCTAAAAAGGACATGTGATCTGATACCATGTTAAACACATACATGGTGAATGTAGAATATGAAAGATAAGCACTGAATTGCATATATTATTGACATGATATATGTTTATAGTACATTGGAGTGACTGTTGGATTCCATATTCCAAGGTCTCTTGGACTCCAGTCGTTGTTCACATTCCACACTAACCCATAGAGGATTAGGTGTCCAACATCTACTATGATAAAAACTCTAGAAAATATGGCACCAATGAAAAGTTATTATTTTACACTCGTAAAGGCAGAAAACATATATATAGGTACTCCTTCTATAAATAAGATGATTAGTTTGTTGTCTTTGGGAAACAAGAACCACATTTTTTGTTTAACCCACGGGGGATTTGAACGTTGAATCTCATGGTTTACACAACACTTCATAATAGGGTGATCGCCAATTGAGTTGCCCCTATGTGCTAATATTTTGTAAGCTTAAGACAAGTGACTCTATCATATAATGTTAAGTTTGTCGATAAAGAACATGTAGATGAAGGATTAATTTTTCCCAGTAAATGTGAGAATTTTATGGAATTGTTGATATATGAAAGTAAGTTTTTCATTAATACCTAGTGGGTTATGACAAAGGCAAGATGTGACAACCTCGGTTAAAATTCCATGTAAAAAAAATAAGACAATGGTCATGGGACACATATTCCAAGTTGAATGGTGGGCAAGACATCCTAGTGTGGAAGTTCATTTTGGTTATTATGGCTAAGGAAATTGGAAAAGGAAATGGAAAGGGCTTTGGAATATGGTAAAAGGCATCCCCATCTTAAAGGAGGATCATGAAGGAGTATGTAAGGGATATGCTTTGGGAAAGAATACAAGGAAACCATTTTCAAGCAGTGACACAAGGTCTAAAGAATTATTATACCTCATTCATTTCGATGTGTGTGGACTAATGGAAGATAAATATCTTGGAGGCCATCTATATTATATGACCTTCACTAATGATCACTCTAAAAAGACTTGGATTTATCTTCTCAAAATTAAGGATGAAGTTTTTGAAAATTTCAAAGATTCCAAATCAAAAGTGGATAACTAAATAGAAAGGAAGATAAAGACCCTTAGATATGACAATGGTGGTGAATATACATCTAAGGAACTCATAGCCTTTTGCAAGGAAGTTAGTATAAAGAGGGAGCTCATATTTCCCTATAATCATGAACAAATGGAGTAGCAAAAAGAAAGAATAGGACCATTAAAGAATGCATTAGAACCATGATATTTGACCAAGACCTTCCAAAATTCATATGGGGAGAAGAAGCAATGACGGAAATATACATTAACAATAGAATTCCTCATAGAATTCTTGAGAATATGACACTAGAAGAAGCATTCTCAAGGAAGAAGCCATATGTAGATTATCTTTGAATCTTTGGATGCCCTACCTACATTCACATTCCTAAGGATAAGAGAAAGAAGTTAGATTCTACTATTATGAAGGCTATCTTCATTGGTTATAGCCTTTCATCAAAGGCTTATAATATCTACATCAAAGAAGAGTGACATGTTGACATTAGTAGGGATGTCATATTTGATGAAAGTTTTGCATACAAAATGTCCAACGATATCCCCATTAAATCTGATGATGAAGATATAACACTCTTTGAAGAAGAACAACAACTTGACAAAGCTCCTACAAATCAATAATAAGGACCAAGTGAACCCATTCAACCTACAATCATTCATAAAATAAAGAAGAGGCTAGATTCGTTAAAAGCTATACTTGAAGATGCTAAAGGACATGGAGCAGAGAAAGGTACTTTCAGAGAAAGAAAAAGACCAAATAAGTAGTTTGGATATGCAACATATATGAAGAAGCTAATTGAAGCACAAAAAACCACATTTGAACAAGCCACTCATCATGATGAATTGAAGAAAGCCATGTACGAAGAATATCAATCAATCATGAAGAATGGGGTTTCGGAAGCCATTCCTAGACCCAATGACAAATTTTTTGTCACCTCTAAATGTATCTACAACATCAAAATGCTATTAATGGGAGAATAGATAAATACAAGGCAATATTTGTAGCAAGGAGTTTCTACCAAAAAGGAGTAGACTACGAAGAAACATTTTCTCCTTCAACCAGTTACACTACCATTAGATCCTTGATTTCTTTAGTAGTTACTATGGGATGAAACATCCACCAAATGGATGTCAAAAAAAAAATTCTTGAATGGAACCATAGATGAAGAAGTGTACCTTGAACAACCAAAAGGTTTTGAGATACATAACATGGAAACTCACGTCTGCAGATTGAAGAAATCTCTATATGGCTTGAAACAAGCACTTAGAGCTTAGTATGCTATAATGGATGCCTATATTTTAAGGATTAGATTTGCGAAAAGCTCTACAGACTCAAACATCTACATCAAAGTAGTAAAGAATGAACCAGACATTATTCTATTATATGTGGATGATTTACTCCTTACAAGTGTGGAGCATAGAATTCAAGAATGTAAGAAGATGTTGGCAGTAGAATTTGAAATGAAAGATCTAGAATGTATACATTACTATTTGAGCTTGGAAGTTTGGCAAAAATCCAAAGAAATATATCTTGGTTAAATAAAATATATCATCAAGATTATACAAAAGTTTGGTATGATCGATTCCAAACCTGTGACAACTCCAATGACCACCAACTTAAATAAATTTAGAGGTTCATATTCTAGCCTCATTGATCACACATGTTATCATCAGTTGGTTGGCTCATTGATGTATTTGGTGAATACTAGACCCTAAATATGTTATGTAAAATGTTCTAAGTCAATTTCGATTGGAGGCACGTCATGATCATTGGATAGTTTTCAAGCATATCTTGAGGTATTTGTGTGGGACTATTCATCATTGCCTAAAATATGATGGAAAATAAATGTGATTGACAGGTTCCATTGATTCTGATTGGGGTGGCAATGAGACAAATGGAAGAAGCACTAGTGGTGGTTGTTTTAATGTGGGATCTGCAACGATTTCTTGGATGATTTATAAACAAGATTCGGTTACTTTAAGTAGATTTGAGATTGATATGATGTTGCTTGTGAGGTTGGAAAAGAAGTGGTTTGGCTAAGTAAGCTTCTTCCATATTTGTTTGTAGGGCCCTTGGATCCCACAATTATAAATTGTGATAATCAAAGCAGTAGAATGTCTGAAGACCCCTTGTTCCATGTTAGGACTAATAATATTAATAATAAGTACCACTATATTAGAATTTTGGTAGAGGATGGAGTCATGAAGCTACAATATGTTCTGACATAGAAACAAGTAGTTGATGTGCTGACGAAATCTCTTCCCAAGAAGAAGTTTGTATATTTTAGAAGCATGCTTAGATTGGTGCATATCTTTGATTTGGTTGAGAGGGAGAGTATGATGGTACTTGGGAGGACATCTTGGCCTAGTTAGTATTGAGATCTCAATTATAGTTTGGAATTGATGATGTCTAGATCCCTGTGTGGGAGGGTAGCTTGGTCTTGATATGGAGCTTTATTTTACTTATTTGACCTTGATGATATCTAGATCCCTGTGAGGGTTGGTGTCTTGGCATGGAGGCCTAGATGGTATCTATATCCTATTGGATTGATATGAGGGTTGTAGCTTGATGGTACATATAGTGGCAAGTTTCCTTGATGACACCTTAGTCCATGTTGGGAGAATATCTTGACAGTTATGGTATCGAGATCCCTAGCATTGTGTATGTTGATACTCTTTTGAGAACATGTCAATTTGAGTTCATCCTTGTACATGTTTGTACAATTTTGAATACCTCCCTAGTTAAGAGGGAGCGTTGAAAATGTAACTATGGTTGGTCTTCATAATTGCTATTGTACTTTATCATTATGTACTTATTGTAAAAGAAAAAATGAAAACTATTTTGAAGCATGCTCATTTTACTTATTTATTAGGTAAAAGTCTCCATTATAGGATTCTATGGTTTTCTTGAGTCATAAGAGTCATTGTCATATTTATTAGACCCTTCTTATGCCTTTGTATCATGTAAAGAAAAATTATTTTGAGTCAACACAGTCATATTTCACCTCCTCACCACGTCGGTCGTGCCTTGACGAAGTTGACCTTGTTTGGGGAAATTCAACCATGTGGAAGCAATGTAAATAGAAGGAGACTTTAACCTATTTAGAATACATCATCAACAAGTTCGATTTGTCGTGAACGAAGAGAAAAATAAGTGTGAAGTCAAGGAAAAGAAGGTTAAATCACAGGACAAACAAGAATCAAAGTTTTGAGGCATCTTCTCTCTCACACGTGCAAGATTTCTAGGGTTTCTGGGCAAGTTACAAGGGTTGAAATTTTTGCAGTGACTATAGGTCCGAAATTTTAAGTTGTAGCGGGGAAAAATTTCAGATCGAAGTAGTTTTGAAGGAGTTGACTCTTGTTGACTTTGGAAAAAATTTTCTACTTGGAAGGAGGGTTGACTCGGTGAATGGAGGAGGTATTTGTCTTGGTCAAAAGGTTTTGGATTATTTCACTTTGACTTAGTTCTATTATAGAAGAAGAGCTTGAATCGGTTTTCCCTAGGAGAGGGGTTTTTCCCTAGCTAAATGCCTACATCTTGTGTCTTTTGTTCTCGTGATCTTCTTGCATTTTTTATTTGGTAATTGCTTGATAAAGGATAACATAATAAATCATTAAGGAAGCCAACACATATCACAAGTAATTATTAAGAACAGAGGAATCAAAACCCTAAAAGCAGGGAAATTTTAGGAACCCCCCCTAAATTTATAAATATAATAAATGGGCGAATCTCCATCGTATATAGGAAAAATGGAAGGCGATTTTATCAATAATATAATATGTATATATAATTTTTTGGCGAATCTCTCACCAAGCATGGCGAATATTTTACTCAATTATAAAATCTTGTAAGATCTTGGTGAGTCTTTCACTAAATAATAAAACTTTGTAAAGTCCTAGTGAATCTTAGCATTGTGAACTCTTAGAGAATTTTTTGAAAAAGTATAAAAACATATATGACAAGAGCCACATGGTAGCAATATCACTATTTTTTTTTCACATTTCCACGACATGGAACTTGTTTATAAAATTATAAAAAAGCCAACCAAGCCCCTTATAATATGCAGGTAAGCTTATAACAGAGTCTGATACCTCTACTATGATTGTCTTCATTCAAGTGTCATAGTTCCTATACTTAACACTGTGAATCACAACTCTCTAAGAACTAAACTCTATAGTGTAATTAAAACCTTTGGAAATTGAATCTAACAGGTCTATAAAAAGGATTAGTGAAATATAAGCTTTTGTGAATGAGCCCACTAACTATCACTGCTAAACAATCAATCTAGACTATGAAGTCTTCCATATTGATCACAATCGTGCTCACAATCAATGGAGTGCGACCACCTAGCCTAACATAATGGCCATCATAGCTTCCAATAATTAAAAAAAACCTTGCAAGGACATCCTAGCTCATGTCTCATGAATTTTATTCATCAATCTTACTGATATAAATTTTATAAAGATAATATTATAATCCTCTCCAGATTCACTGTTAATACAAGGGTAAAGGTCCAAATGAAATTTTCTAGCTCAAGGCACTAGCCAATACCAACTTTGGTATTTGTGACCCCTTTGGGGGATGCACCTACCCTGCCCCATTTGGTTTCTGCCTTGTCACATAGTTCAAGGATCACACGACTTTCCAATCTTCCTACTCCATTAGACACACTTTATATGCTATACATAGTGAATGG
>APFE031372650.1:72174-105123 GCA_000404065.3 Pinus taeda
TATGATTTCCCTGTCTCAAGGACACTTATATGCTGAAGATGATGAAACTGTATGTGAAACACAATATAACAATGAACAAATTCCTAGTAACATGGAGATTGTTCCACCAACTCAAGAACATGAAATTCCCGTTGCTGATATTGCTAATGATATTGTTGAACATGCAGTTGACAATGACCAATTGACATTGCCAACCCAAGTAACCCCACCTTCATGGCTAGCAGAAGCAATGATCAATATGAATGCACATACTGTCTCAGCAACCAATGAAGAAAGCATGAACATGCCCTTGCAACCAGCAGAATTGAACAGTGAAATTGTTCATTTTTTTGTGGACAATAGATCAATGGAAGAAGATGAAGGACATAATGAGGCATCAAATGAAGATAATGATATGGTTCAATCAGTTCCAACAGATACTGAAAGGGAAGTACCAAGCAATGACATGCAGGTGGAAGGGGTGGAGAAGACACTTGGACGGTTCCTAAAGCTACCAGTAGAGAGAGTATCATTGAAAAAAAAGCAAGGTGCAGCGGGTAGTCTTCGTCTGGGCCGAAGCTCACAGTTACTCGCCTCAGAGGACTATATAAACCTGTTAGTTGAATCAGAAAAAAAGAAATTTGAAATGCAAGAATTAAAACAGAAAAAGAAGGATATAGTCAAGGACAAGAAGGCAACAAGGATTGTTGCAGCACAACGTCAAGCAGAAGAAAGGATTGAAAGAGATAAAGCAAGGCAAGTTAAGGACCAACAAAAGCAAATGGCAAGACAGGAAAAGGAAAAACAAAAGGCACAACAAATGCTTGAAAAGGAACAAGGGATGATCAACGATACAAGAATAGCTGATGAAACCAGGATTATTTCAAACTCATTGGACTCCATTGCAGATAATACACCATTATTCCAAGATCTCATAAACATTCAAGTGCCCCACTATCAAACTGAGGGTTTACCCACTTGCCTTGTTCCTACCAGAGCTGGTGTCAATTCTCTGTATGCTCATTACACACCTCCACTTAATGCAGGGGCCAGTAGTGCAAATGTGAGGTATGGGTACTCAGTACCTCCATGGTTGGAAGCTACAAATTGGAATCAATCATATGACATCAATCAACCATTTCATAATCAGCCCTTGACTGGTAGGCCAACCTACCTGGCTCAAGAAGGTAACTCGGGGAGTTTTGGCACTCAAGATTCTCAAGGCCATAAAGAATAGGGGTGTCATATGTTTTTGGTTCTAACCACATTATGATGTGGATTTTGGATGGATTGTATCTTTTTCTTGGCACAGAAACATTTTGGCTTACAACACTAGATTGTATCTTTTTCATGTCACAGAAACATTTTGGCTTACAACACTAGATTGTATCTTTTTCATGTCACAGAAATATTTTGGCTTACAACACTAGATTGTATCTTTTTCTTGTCCCAAGAAACATTTTGGCTAACAACCTAGTAGTGATTTCTTGTGGCAACCTAACTGTGTGTTGATAAGAAATTTTCAATGGAATATGTCTTTCTGTAAAATATTAATTATGATAAAACTATTTCTATAAGTTATTCTGTGCGCCCTCCCCGACACGTCAGAAAACCACGCGTAAAAGCACATGGAGCCGGTACGACACCTATCCACCGTGGAGCTCATGTGTTGGCTACCGTATCCAACCTTAAATGCATCTGTTCGCGCCATTTGAAAGGTTCGTTTGGGCTCATTCCTACGATGTTTGGGAATTCAATAATAACATTTCAAGTTGCATATGAAAAAGGCTAAATACAGAAATCAATGAGGAGGCAATCTACGAAATTCAATTAGATTTGATATGTTAATCATAGGAAATCATTTTAGTTCCAAGATGCATGAGTTTACAAAATCAGAAGTTAAAAAAAAAAGTAAAATATCACATGGAAATAATAGCGGATTAGCTCGATCATATTTTATTGCAAGTCTTCGAAGTTTTAAAAATAGGGTCGAACACAACTCTCATCATCTAAGAATGAAAAAAGCAACCAGAAAAACTCAAAAGCATCATGAGATTAAAAAAGGTCAACTGTAACCTATCAAACATTGAGAATGACCACAACATGACAATGAGGTACCCTGCATGTGTGACCAAATTTGCAAAACAAATATTTCAGTTTTCCCAAGTCAATGATTTTGGACTCGACCTGACTGAATGCCACATTTGAGTTCTATAACACTGCCCAAAGGCGCTAAAGACTTATAACAGCCTCAAAAAAGATACCAAACGACAGATAGTTGATCACTGCAGCATAGAGAAATTCACTGACCCAGAGCAAAACCAGACTTTCCAATTGGTGTTAATTCAAGTCCTTTATCTGAATTCACTATAATATGTTAGTGTCCACTACTGAAGATTGAGAAGGCCTAAAGTTGCCTTCATTAAGGTACCTTTCAGCTAAGGCAGCATGCATCGCAGCACCAAGTGGGAGAACATTTTCATCAATGGTGAATAGTGAAGTGTGTGGTGCATGTATTGATCGACATGTCTCGTCTTTCATTCCAAAGAGAAAAAAGCCTGCAGGTATAACCTCGGTTTAAAAAGCAAAGTCTTCTCCAGGCATGAGAGGAGTTGCAATTTTTAGATTATGTGCACCAAATAGATCAGCTGCAACTTTGCAAACATGATCATGCATAATCTGGTCATTCACAGTTGGAGGAATAAATGGATACTCCTTTTCTAAGAATTCCACAGTTGCAGTGCACCTCTGAACAAGAGATTGGCCTACAATAATATGTAATAGTTTGACATGTAAGATTTCTCTCTAGTTAATAGAATGAAAAATTGAAGGCAAGAACAAAGTAGTTTCAAGGGTTTTCTTTTATTTCAAATTCATCAACAGAGGTTGTTGATACCTTGGCAACTGATTCTCAGCTCGAGGTGAACTGAAAAAGGCACTTGTAGGTTGGGTGGCGAACTCGATCCGCAGCGAGACTGGTTAGACTCCTTTTATCATCCATGGAAATATGTTAAATGTTGTTTAATTTTAAGATGTTAAGTTAGCAAGCACCAGGGATTTGATTTTAAGGATTTAAATTATGAGATCATGATCCATTAAATACAAATTTAACTCTATAGATTTAGCAAAGTATTTGAATCTAATAAGAATGTTGACTACCAGCTTGTTTTACTACTCACTTGTAGAATATTTCAGAGTAACCATTTACAGATTAGGAATTCATTCTCACTGATATGTATGTATTTGTATGAGTATTATACAATTTCGAAAACCAAAAAAAATAACACTTATTTCTAGAAATTCTGATGAAATTTAGGTGTAATAGATGGAAAGACTAGGTGATAGTGAGTAAAGAAAAATGATTAGAAAGTGGTATAAAAAAGAGTGATACAGTTTCATAATCGGCGAAGACAAACAATAAGTTGCTTTTGGTATACGGACTGAGAAACCTATGAGACAAATGAGTAAAATTTTAAAAGTGTGAAAATACTAGAAACATATATATGAGATTTTGTAATGCACCAATGTGGTTGTAGCACACAGTGAACCTTTTCATTAAAATACACAACATAAAACAATATATATATATATGTTCCACACAATCATGAAAAAACCTTTGGGCATAATTTAATGGGAGCCCAACTAAAAGAAATGAATAACAAACCTTGAGGTTGTCTCCATGCAATATTGATTCTTCATTTACACACTCATAATTCAATTTCCATCAGATAAGTAATTAAAAAGAAACTTTTACAGTCCACATCAGGTATAAGAGAACTATGTATGCTACCGTGCAGAGGATCTTATTTTCTTCCTAACTAAATCCCCTGTAGGGAAATGTCGCTCGAAGACTTGTATTAGCAAGAGACCCTGTACATATGCTGGTAACTAGATTAAAGTTTAACTAACTAGGGTATAGGAGAGGTAGCAACAACCTAAGTCTAGAACACATAACAAGAATAACAATTGTTAATACCGGAACCATAAGATCAGGTGCCTTCTATTACACAAGAAATAAGTAACTTATTGTCTAGGAAATTAGTAAAACTAAATTAGTATAGCGCTAGTAACAAAGACCTTATCCCAAACTGAAATTAAAAAATTGACTATTGTAGTCTTTTAAGAGGGAGATCCAAATGGAGCTCCACGGTTCACTACGGTCAGAATTACTAATTGGACAAGGAATAATATCAATTCATTAAAAATCTAAGGTACATAGTTAAATTGAATGAGTGTACAGAGGTCTGCAAATAAAGAAACCACAGTGTACAAAGGTAAGAATTAAAGGAATTACTACAAGCTACAAATTAGATTGATGTTAACTCATATAATAGCTACAAACTCTATAGTGAAGATGTGAAAATCAATCAGCCATAACAAAACATAACTAGTAATATAGGAACCCGTGATGGGTAATTCAGTTTCATATAAATTCGAAATGTTTTCCACAGTTCTGATGTAACAATAAACTATAAACGTTGGAAACACATTGTACATGAACGATAAACTATGTGGCAACATTCATAGAACAAACTGTAAACAGCCCATAAACCCTAGACCCTCATAAACCCATAAACCCATAAACAACAAATAGGGAGATCCAAATGGAGCTCCACGGTTCACTATGGTCAGAATTACTAATTGGACAAGGAATAATATCAATTCACTAAAAATCTAAGGTACATAGTTAAATTGAACGAGTGTACAGAGGTCTGAAAATAAAGAAACCACAGTGTACAAAGATAAGAATTAAAGGAATTACTGCAAGCTACAAATTAGATTGATGTTAACTCATATAATAGCTACAAACTCTATAGTGAAGATGTGAAAATCAATCAGCCATAACAAAACATAACTCAAAACATAACTAGTAATATAGGAACCCGTGATGGGTAATTCAGTTTCATATAAATTCGAAATGTTTTCCATAGTTCTGATGTAACAATAAACTATAAACGCTGGAAACACATTGTACATGAACGATAAACTATGTGGCAACATTCATAGAACAAACTGTAAACAGCCCATAAACCCTAAACCCTCATAAACCCATAAACTCATAAACAACAAACAGCCCATAAACCCTCATAAACCCATAAACAAAAAACAGCCCATAAACCCATAAACCCTCATAAACAACAAACAGCCCATAAACCCTAAACCCTCATAAAAAATCCTAACAAAATGCCATAAAATACCATTAAAAGGTTACAAAATATCCAAAACATAGATGTTGTGTTGAAAAACACAGAGTGGAGCTGGTAGGATTAAAATCCTACCGGATACATGCTCGTCGACCTTCCCCACCTTCCCCGGAGCTCGCCAACCTGCAACGACCTCTTCCACACGAAGGTCCACACCTGCAACGAGAAGAAAAATAAAAATTAGCAACTGAAAACCACAAAAAAACCACAAAAAACCAGCAAAACAACATTTTACCTCGAGCTTACTAAAACAGCGACCGACTCCTCCCCAAACAACAAAATCGCCGAATAAGACCAGTAACAGAGAAATGCTAAACAACCGGGGTTTAGGGTCGACCAAGAAATCCAGGAGGAACAACAGAAGAAAAGCAGAAGCGCTATGCGGACATCAAACCCTGAAACACCAGCAAACAAGTCAACCAGCACCTACATACCAGGCGAAGAGCGCAGGTCCACAAACCCTGTCGCATGAACAAACACCTCTACCAGCACAGCAATAGACGACCAAGCGCGCAGGTTCCGGGGCCGTTTCGCGCCATCTTCGGCGGGGGGCTTCGCCCAACAACCGGCCCCGAGCAAAAACACAAAGGGCAAGCACAACATCGCAGGAATGAGCCCAAACGAACCTTTCAACTAGCGTGAACAGATGCATTTAAGGTTGCATACGATAGCCAACACACGGAGCTCCACGATGGACAGGTGTCGTACCGGCTCCATGTGCTTTACGTGTGGCTTTGTTGACGTGGCAGGGAGGGCGCACATGTAATGGAAACCCTCCCCTATGTTTTTGAGAGATTTTTTTTGGGGAGATCACATTACAATGTTGTGGTTCATCAGGGCAAGTTGTTGGGTCGCTGATTTTTTGTGATATTAATAATTAATGTATATATAATATGTTTTTGAGAAGATTTTTTTGGGGGAGATCACACAAGTTGAAGAAGTCAGATCATGCCAACCGCTCTGAATTTGACTGAATTGGGGTTGCTGATTTTTGTGATATATATATATATATATAGATATAGATATAGATATGTTTTTGAGAGATATTTTTGGGGGAGATCACATTACAATGTTGTGGTTCATCAGGGCAAGTTGTTGGGTCGCTGATCTTTTGTGATATTAATAATTAATGTATATATAATATGTTTTTGAGAAGATTTTTTTGGGGGAGATCACATTACAATGTTGTGGTTCATCAAGGCAAGTTGAAGAATCAGATGGCATACATACTCTATCCCCCTCTGGTTTGGTTTTGAACCTTGACCTCTTAGGAGAAAACACATGCTCTTAACCATTAGGCCCACTCAACCTTGTTATATTTATTACCAAAGTTTAAATAAAAGTAAAGCTTGTATTTAATAATCAAGAATATGAAACAATTAATTATTAATAGGTCTATTTCCTAATTATAATTATATAAATAAATGGTAGTTTAATATTTATTTGCAAAAAATATAATTGTTTGAAATAATACAAGACCCAATAAACAAATATCAGTTATTAATCTAAATATGAAAAAACATATAAATTTTTTTTCTTCATAATATGGAATAATAGATAATTATAGTATGTATGTTATGAATTTAATTAGTATATAATTGTAAGATGGAAACCTTTAAATCAATAATGTAATATGTAAAATATATAATATAATTATCAAAATTAAATATAATATATAAAATATTAGTTAATTAGTCAAATTAAGCCGTTGGAAGATCTGTTTTCCCTATTTAACATACAACCATGATCTGATTCTTCAACTTATCCTAATGATGAACCACACTCATTGGTTCGAAACATGTGGACAAAAGTATTATAATGTGAGACAATGAACCACACTCATTGGTTCGAAACATGTGGACAAAAGTATTATAATGTGATCTCCGCGTAAGAATCTTCTCAAAAACTTGATATGGATCACATAAGCTTAAATTCAACAATATATAATATGTTTTAAATAGAGTTATAATTTAATTGTTTTGGAGGATTTTTAGAAATATTTTTTTGGTAGGTAAGAATTTGTAGGAATTACAAGTTTGATTTGTGGACTTTGCATAATATTGGTGTCTTAGTGTTTTACCGCTCTAAATCCACTTATGCATTAAAAAGGGGATTTTAAATGATAAAAAGATAAGATCAAACTAAAAGTTATTTTGCCAAATTTCAACCAAAAACTCTAAAATGTAAAAAGTTATACAAAATATTAAATAAATATAAAAAATCATCATAATTATATTAAATGCAATAATAAAAATTAAGAATAGATTATCACAAATAAACATACAACTAAATTTATTATTAACACCATCCTTGTCACACTGATTGAAAATATTCTTCTCGCAACCCATCTGATCTTGATAAGCAACTTAGGCTTCTTAAGGATTTATGCTCTACCATGGGTATCATTGTTAACACTGACAAAACGAAAGTTATGATTATCAAATCCAAGAAGGACACTTACACTAATTTTATGTATGAAAATAATAACTTGGAGGAAGTGTATTCTTACAAGTACATAAGAATTGATATTCATCACAAGCTCAACCAGAACTGTAGCATTGAGAAAAGGATTAATGGGGGGTGGAAAGCTTATTATGGTCTTGAAAATAATTGTAAAACAACAAACCTTGTAATGTGGGATAAAAAGAAGTTCATTTTTGAAACTTTAGTCACTCTTGTTATCTTATATGGATGTGAGGCTTGGGGTTGCATCATCTCTAGAGAATCCTGGAGAAAGATTGAGCAAATCCAGAAGCGCTTTATAACGTATAACCTAAAAATTAAAAGCAATACACCCTATCCTATTATCCTTATAGAAGTAGGTCTTTCCCCTATTGAGAGCCTAGCTATGACTAGGCTTCTATTGTACAAGCACAAACTCAATAACATAGGAGATCATAGACTTCCTAAGCTAGCTTTAAATTCCAGTCAAAACCACCTAAGGCTCAAGCGGGGGTGGTATAAAGACACGAAGTCCTGGTTAAACCTTTGGGAGATCAATGAGAATGATGCATTGCAAAACATTAATAACATTAAAAATATTGTTACTTCTAAGTTCAAAGAAAAAATGTGGTGTGAGAAAGATTTAGCAGCTAAAAGAAAATTAAGTTATTATAAGAAGTTCATCAACCCCACCCTACAAGATCAAAAGTATCTCTCTGTTTTAACTAGCTCAAAGAAGAAATTAATATACGGAAGATTAGAACGAACTCTAATGAGCTCCATAGTGAAACAGGTCGTTGGGCTGTTCCTAAAACACCATGGATGGAAAGGACCTGCCATCTCTGTGAGAACAGGAACATTGAGGTTGAAAACCACTTCCTCTTAGAGTGCCCCGCGTACAACCACATTAGATCTTAGTTTCATAATCTTTGTCGCAATACTGACCTTCCTAGCCTTTTACGATGTCAAAATTATAGTGAGCTCGGGAGGCTTCTCTGCAAGCTTTTTGAGCATAGGAATAAAATCTTAAATCAAACTAAATAATTTGTTTCCTTAGGTCAGATAGACCAAAGTTTGGTCTCAGTGGACGTTAACCATCATCATCATCATCATCAAAATAAGATATTATCCCAAATAAAAACAATAAAAAACAAGTGCTATATAATAAATCATAATTTAATTATAGTAACATTGCAATTTGATAGATATATAATGAATTTTTGAACATTGATTAGATAAATCTAAAATGAAATAATTTTAAAATTTTATCAAATATATGGTATAGTTAATATACATTTAAACTATAATTATTTTATATTTAAATTTATTTTGAATTAATTAAAATTAATAAATTTTTAAAAAATAAATTATATTATTAAATTTGGAAAAATATTTTTTATAAATAAAAACCTTGAACATAAAATTCAAAGCAAGATAAAATATATACACTAAATGTTGGGAATGTATACTAATTCAAATAAAATGAAATTGATGTGTTTGAGAGTGAAAATTAATATTTCCTTGTTGCACATATGATCTGGATTTAAACAGGAACGCAACAAATTAAGAGATAACCATAAACACAAAGATGCATCGGAAATAATACTTCATTTCATTAATGTAAAACACTGAGATATGCTTACAAACAGGAAATGGACATAAACAGCTAGGGCGATGGTATCTTATCTCTCAGAAGAGATGTGGTGGCTACATGCCTCTGAACTGGGTTACAATGAGGCTCGAAGGCCTATTTGTTGTTGAGAAACAATGGAAAACCCTAAACATCCAAAAAACCTAACCCTAGAAGATGAAACGCCAACCTGTGGGCCCCATTTGGGTAAATTGGTACATCAACTTCACGGGGTTGTAACCTTGGCATACAATCTCTATTTGACGCGTATAATATCTCGTTAGAAAGATCTATCCGAGAACTACAACTTTGGGTAGAGCAACATGGGTCCATGGACCCATGGACCCATGTTGCTCCTAGTTTTCCCAAAAAACGTTGTTTAGGGCCTCAAAACGGCTCTGGAAGTTTAGGACCCGAAAAACTACTAAAAATAGTAAAGTGTGCTACAATTAAGGAAACTGAAAAGCTGAAAGAAACAATGGTAGGGGTCCAAGTGGACTTGGTCCCTGGTGAGCCACTTGCCTTGGTGAAGGAGTTGGCCTACTTTGACAACTTTATACAGTTGGATGTTCTGCTGGCGAGTGTGCTTGATCTGTGTGTCCATGATCCGATTAGTTGCAGCTTGTTCCATGCAATTTGGATTTAACTCTATGAGTGTGAGTTATTCTACAATGTCAGATGTGTCTAGTAATGGTGGAAAGTATGGCCGAAGGCGGTCCACATTGAACACTGGGTGCAGGCCAAGGAATGGGCGAATGCTGAGCTCAAATGCATTGTCTCCCATAACCTTGTTAATGGTGTAAGGACCATATCAGAGTGGTCTGAGTTTCTGATAGGCTTTGTTAAGGCATTCCTTTTGCAAATGCAACCAAACTTTGTCGCCCACCTGAAACTTGTGTGGCACCCGATGTTGATCATGTGGCTACTTTTCCTTGGCATTTGATTTCTCCAAAATGTCATGGATTGTTATAGACATATTTGGGCACTGCAACCCCAATCTCATACGTCCATAAACCAAGGGCTTCTAAGCCCCTAAAAGTGTTGTTTCATACCTTAAAGGAGCAAACTCAACTGGTTACATCATCTCCCAGAAGTTCTCCCTGAAAAACTACTCAGAACTAGTCAAAACAGGACCATACAAACTACTTAATGCTAAGGATGCAATGCATCTCATGTACCACATGCAAAAAGTGCGATGCATACTGAAAAGCCCTTCTGTAGGGTGAGATGAGCAAGAGCAGACAAATGGAAGAGGCAATTGGCTAGGTGGAAACCCAGAGAATCTTCTAGAAACTACCCATTTGACACTTGCCTCTCTGAATTCGCCCAGGGATGAGTAAGAGATCATGAAATCTCCAATTGGAATGAAGAACTATCAGAGAGATGACACTAATCAAAATCCCAGAAGTTGACTCACCCACCTGCAAACATCTATATATGGTTCCCTCATTCTAGAGATCCAAAGGCTGGAATTTTGTATCTTGTAAGGAAGTGTTGTTGGTTTCTCTGTGGAACATCATAGTGTTGGGTGATCTAGCTTTTCATGAGGTGAAGAGGGCTTTCATGCTGGGAGGATGGCGCTGGGGCAGACCAATGGGTTGTAATCCTCTCTTCTACTACTTCTATCAATAAAGCTATTTGTGTTTTCCTCCATATTCTTGTATATCTCTGAATCTTGTATTGATATATGCATTTGTATGGTTAATATATATCTAATCCTATATTGTTTATGATTATAGATCTCTATGCTTTGATAGTATTATGCTTTTTTAACTCTACAGGTGTTCTTTGAAGCGGGACAAGCGTGGAAGGCATGGCAAATATTTGTCAAAGGGGAGAGGAAACAAGCAAGGAGCCAAGCAGAAGACTGAGGTTGGTACTCTCTGCTTCTCTCTCATCTATTTCTCATAAAGGAAAACACAAATGACTTTAGTTTGTCTGTTTGTAAGATAGCTACCTGTCTTAGAGGGACGAGTAGCTCTGAATGGACACTAGTTTTTCGATAACACAACCATTGTAAAATGCTTGACCATAATGAACCATAGAAATCATGTTCAACATAGTTAATCATAGTCAATATAGACATCATATAAACCATGGTAAAAAATAATAAACTATAGTCAACGTTGTCAAACTTAGTAAACCATGCTTAAAACAAGTCAACAACTGTCATCCATGGTCACCATAGTAAACCATGGCTGCCATGATCATCATTGGAGGTCCATATTTAACCACTTGATCAAGCATAGTCAACATGCTCAGCCATATTAAATATAGTTAAATATTCCCAACCATGGTTAAATATGTTCACTCATAATCAACCATGATTGACTATAGTCAATTATGCCCTTAAAATTTCATGCATGGGTGAACATACTAACCATGGTCAAACATGGGAACAAGTTCAACCATAGTCACCATGCTCAAACGAGCTCAACAATGATGAAACATGGTTAATGTGGTCATCAATGGTCAACAATATTTAACTATAATGAGTCATTATCAACCCTTGTCACTGATTCTCTACCATGGTCACCAATAATCAATCTTTATCAATCTCTGGTCGACCATGATCAATAATCTTCCAAAAATATAATTAAATATAACTAATCCAATAATTTTTTTTTACTAAAACATTTTTGTTTATTTCTAATTAAAAATAATAATGTCATTTACACGGTGGCATATTCTTGTAATAACTCGCATATGAATGGTGTATTTATTTATTTTTTATTTAACATAGCATGCAAATCACGAAAATTTCTCCATTGGCCTAATTTGGAAGTTGGTCTATTCCAACCTATAGTGAAAATAAATTTGCTGGGCTTAAGATGTGTTACGAGAGGTTTACGTTGTCCCGACTACTTGAATGCAGGCATTATACCTGAATTCGTCTCTCTCCGAACCAATTCACCTCGTGAATTTTCCGTAGCACTATTCGTGACATCCTTACGACCTTCCATGCATAAGTTCTGGCAACATGAAGGTTAAGGGTAAAAATGTTATATTTGGTTTAGTACCATTTCGGAAATGGGCTTTGCCTACAGAAATGAAGGCCAACTCGGTCCTTCAAAAATGGTTTGATAAACCACGATTTGTCCTATGTTTCTTATAATTTAATTGTTAAATTAATTAGGTTGGGAGTACTTTTTAAAAAGTGAGCTTCATGTTAAAAAGGGCCCATTAACAATCAAACGTAGATTCAAGCTTTCTCTCATGTCCGGAGCTTCTACGTGGTAATGAAATCTCCACTACTTCTGGACATCCTCCTTTTAATTTTAATGTCTCCTCGACATGGATTGCAGTCGAAAATGAATGAAATTATATAATTGTGCATAATGTAGAAACAATATTCTTTTCGCTCTAATAACTGTTTATAATAGGTTGTTTTTTTCAATTTTTTTCATAAATGCTTTGCTTAATAGTTTAGCGTTAGGTTAATAATTATGTTTTTTTGTTTTGAAAGTTAATGAAATTCTAGTTATATTTTAAAAAAAGTTGGCAGAAAACTGATAATTTTAGGTGTCCTAGAAGTTTTTGATGATGCTAAATCTATTTCCACCATAAAAAAATGATTCAAACACTGTCTCTACAAGATTTTTGAAATATTTTTCTCTCGATTCTAGCCATTTTTGGTTGATGGGAAATTCCTATGCCTCCGTAGACAACTCCTAATAGTTTAAATATTTTTTTGTTTATTTGTCAAGTTGTTTGTGATTTTTTAGGTTTGATATGTGGCTTGAAGAGCCACAACCTAGGGGCATCTAAGTCGTCAAATTCATTTGTTGATCGCACCTGGTTTGGACCATACCAACCCTTAGCTCACTGGGTATTTTTAGCATGTCTCCTTCTAGCAACAGGGCCATGTCTCCTTCTAGCACATGGCACAACCACCCCGTGAAGTTTGATCTTGGGTTGCCTTGTTGACGAAACCCACCCTCAACCGGTTGTGTTAGTAAGACTTGGCAATAATTTAAGTACTTTCTAATTTCAATCCAATTATTTCAAATTTTTTTTTCAAATAAGAATTATAATCAACTTTTCATTTTTTTTCTCCAAATAATGATTATGAATCAACTTTATCAAAATATTTATTAGGAAATTGAATTTAAAGTTTAATAGATTTTTAAAGATTTATTTTTTATATTTAATGAATTTTCTTATTTCTTCTTCATTAAGATTAATAAATTATTATAAGATGAATTACAATTGAATAATTATTATAAAGATAATAATAATTGAAAAAAATAAGGTTAAAGTTGGGTGCAGATGGAGAATGGCACCAATGCTCTATATATATATATATATGAAGAGAGGAGGGAATTGTAGTATTAAGCATGTAAAGGAGGTTTTTTAGTATGTGTACGCGAGATAGGGAAAAATATATTTTAATTTATTTTTAAACATTTAAATTAAAAAGAAATTATAATTATTTTTCACTAATTACATTAATATATTAAAGGTTTATTCTACTATATACATCACTATATTAGGGATTTATTTCCATAGTCGTTATACCTAGTATTAGAGTCAACCTTTGCATTGCATCTTTTGATCGGTAGAATGATACTAAGTGGCCTTGTAAGTATTATTACAATTTGAGCCATGATGGTCATTAGGTGACATTGTGAGTATTATTACAATTTCAACTATAATTGTGAGTATTATTACAATTTCAACCATAATACTCAATACTCAATCAGGTGATAAACACTATTACAATTTTCCCAATCCTAGAGATATTTTTATGAATATAATTAGATCTCAATTTATTGAGAAAATATTACCAACAACAACTTAGATCTTGTTTAAGATAGGCATTATTTAGACTTAAAAAAACTAATTTCTTCTTGTTTAGATATATTAATAATGATTTTATTCTTGACTCTTATAATGTGGTTTTATAATTTCTAGAATGCATTTATGAAATGAAATTATATTGAATTAATGACTATGTTATCTAATTAGACATTGAGGCTCTTTGTTTTCAATGTGTTTCATTAAGGTAGTGATGCAACAAACAACAACTTAGTGTCTATGTTATTGACCTTATAGTTTCTTTAACTTGACTTTATAAATCATAATGTTGTAGCTTTCTTTATAGCTGAAAATATTTCTTATGATCCATTTGGATGATGTTGGGCATGATCTCTTTAATTAATAAGAATTATTTGGAAATATATATTTTTTTGAAGGAAACAACTAGGGGGTTTGTATTAATTATGACTAGATTATAGGTCAGAACCCTTGCAACCATGTTATGATATTCCACAATAGAGATATGCATATGTTCGTATAAATAGTATGCCACCTTTGGAGCTACATTTCTTGCTTATACAAAAAACACTTCTACTAATAAAATGACCAAAAGACCCAAGAATTAGGCTATAGTTACAACATAACATAAGACAACAATGGAGAATAATAAAACTGATAAAATCATCATTGATCAAAACCATCAACTATGACTGTTTCCGGGAGAATATGCTCCACGTGCATGACATGTTTTTCTCTTCTCAGGGGCAATGCTGGAACCAATGCCTCCCTAGCCAAACTAAACACTTCCATACATGATATTTACCAATGTTGAGACCTGAGCACTGAGATAAAATACCTCCTCGAATAAAACATTCAATGAATGCTCCATATTGCTCAAGTGGTGAAGAAAATAGGCTTCCAGGAGAAGCTTAAAAGGACTGATGTTTTTTTTTTCTACCATATCACCTTGTCATTGCCTTATTTCCATCAAAGATTTGGATGTGTCCAAAATCACATCAATTACTAATCCATCGTTATCATGCTCCAAAATCAATGATTGCCATGCCCAAATAAAGCCACTAAGTGCAAGTAGATAACACATTAACGATATTAAACTAATCTCTAAAATGAGTGAAGACTAGCATCTCTTAGGAGCTGAAGGAAGCTTGAGAAACCTTTAAATAAACCATGCAAGAACTATGCCACAAACCAAATTGAAACATAGAATCCATAGCCAAAAAATATCTTCAATAGGATATCTAGAAGATTGATGATGGGATTTACAAGATATCAATATTAAATACGACCCTTTACACAATGAATATATCATCATGTTCATAGTATTCTCCACCAACTCCAACCATAGGAGAAATGAATACATATACTACCCCGAGTAAGAAGAGTTATGATTGTGTGACACTTATTAAGAAGAATATGCCACTAGGGAAATTTTTGGAAAATTTGTGGTCAGAAAGAGGGATGTTTCCAAACCACAACGCCCTTTAATATCTTTAATTTCACCAAGTGATGGGTAGGTGGCCTTGACCTGAGCTGGAGTAAATTTCCAATCATGAAATACATACGAATGAAATTCAAATGTCTTAGGATTGTGAACATGGTTGAGGGATAGGGGAATAGTTAAGTATACCATGATTTATCTTTATTCTACCTTGTCCAAGGGTGGAACCTTTTATGCCAACGCATCTGGCAAAAAATTTAAGTGTCTATACACATGAAAATGCTCAAGTGATTAGGGTAATCCTCTGTACAATGGGAGGGTGATTTGAGAAAGACAATTTTTTGACCTTATAACTTATCATATAACAAAAATTGAATCACCAAAATCCTATAAGCTATAAATTTTCTTTGCGGGAGTTAGTTCGAAATGTTTCCACAAAGCTAGGAATTCAACTTGAATTTTGGTTGTAGTTCCAAGATCTCAAGAAAATAAAAATACATTTTTTAATTACGTTAAATAAATCCCCTCCCGCTCTTGCGCCCCCCTATTTGGAAATATTTTTATACCAAGTATATAAAAAAAGAAAAAAAAATATAAGTCATTTTATGCTGATGTCTTCATGAATGGAAATAAGTTTTTATGACTATGTATTTTACCTCAATCCTTGACCTTAATTGCTTTTTGTAACATAGAATGGACTTGATTCCATTAATATAGACATTGATGAAATAATATGTAGTTGATATTACGATTTTGAAATGGGTGATTACAAGGATAATAATGATAATATTCTATTACTCTTTGTCCATTATGAAACCAATAAAAAATGAGTGTTTACTAAATTGTTTCCTTACCTAAGTTTAGCTAGTTGGTACCCATACCATAAGAAGGAGGACATAGTTTGGAAACAACAATATCTTGCAACAAGGCCATAGAATTATAAATGGCATCAACAACTGAACTAAAATCCTAACATGTTAAGAGAATATATTCCATACCATATAGATGTAGGAGAAGCAAATTGGACTCTATAGATGGTCTACATTTGAAAATAGAAGATTTGGGGCATATACGGTCTCACTATCCTAGCATAAAGAAAACAAAAAGTGTTGGTGGTTAGAAAAACTAACAATACCATCTCAATGGATTGGATATGTCTGGTTGCTTCATTGAAGGAGTATAAAAGCAATATGTTTAGCTTAGCAAAAAATTTAAGCATCAATATCTCTCTTAAACAATAGAAATCTCGGTGAATCTTAGTAGTCCCTAATATGCATCCTATAAAATGTTTAGCAATAGTTTTATAAAAATATTCAAATTTTCAATGATTTAATAGATTCTCTATATTTTTTATTTTAAAATTTTAGCTAAATATTTGTATGAAAATTAATTGGTGAATTATTATTTTATTTTGGAAAAAACATGGAAAATTAGTGCACATATGAAATTTAGCATTTGAAATTTACCTTTGTTTAGTTTGAATTATTTTAATCACTTAAGAAAATTTGTCCAACTAAAACATACTTCAATGAAATTTAGCCCCAACTTTTTTTCTTTATTTAGTTATTGTAACTTGTTCAACTTTCAAAAGAATTTTTCCAAATAAACCATTCTTCAATACAACCCACATTTGATTATTGTTAATTTCATTCAGCCTAGGGCTCATTTTATAGGCCGCTATGAGGGGATGTGTAAGTTTTTCCTTCTGTTCATCCCCATTTAAAATAAAATTGAAAATTGAAAATTGTGTTATAAATAGAAAAATAATGTTGGCTATAATAAAAAAAAAATGTATGAGTAAAATGTTTAAATCTTATACTTTTCAAAAATATTTCAACAAGAGAGCTAAATAAAATATTTGAGTATTTATGTTAGCTCATTTATGTTGATATCAACTTCATATATATCTATATATAGAAAAATATTGTTAAAATCAAACATTTTAATGTTGTATAGTAATAAATTATTCAAATGTGGTTTTAATAAAATATTTAATAAGAATTAATATTGGCATATACTTAAAAATATATTATTAATAATAAAACCATTTTAATTTGTGTGATAAAGTGTCTCCATGTACATGTGATGTAAAATATTTTGGTGTATATTAAGTATATTATATATCATTTAAAAAACATATGTATATATCATGAAATTTTTTTTTTTTTTTATGGTTAGGACTTGTATTTGGTCCTATATGTACTCTATTTGGTATTCAAAAATACAATTTAAATAATGAAAAATAACACATTGTATCTTGCACTCTAAAGAATTTTCCACACGAACAAATTTGATCCCTCTCGGCTCATGCTAGATCCGTATTTTAGATGGATCTATGCTGGTGTATAATCTATGTCAAACTTTAATGTCTTCTTCCCTCCTCAAAGAAATGCAATTTCTTTATTTTCATAGCACTCCACCATAGTTGAGTCTTGATATAAGTGTAAAACATTAAAAATATTATTAAACATCAACCAATCAAAATTTATACTAAAAATGTATTTAAAAATATAATATATATAATTAATTGTATATATTATATTATAATTTATAGAGATTAACATGTTTAATATAAAATGACAATTTAATTATCTTTTTTTAATTTAGTAACATGAAATTTTATTTTAAAATAAAATAAAATGATATAGTTTACAAATTAATGTTGAAGAATAATTTTCCAACATATTATGAAGTTGAACTGATTGATCAAAGTTCTTGACTTTGACAACCAAACGATGACTAGGAGTTTTAATGGTGTGACATAAAGATGTTGGATGGATCTACGTATTTGTGAATAATTCTATGTGAATTTAATACCAGAGATGTCATGGCCCCAATTCATTTTTCCCGATTGCGGTAATGTGTGACACTGGTTAAACACATATACTTAGTTTTTTCCATTATGTTTTCCAGAATACACCTACATTCATCTTCATTAATTTCATCATAACAATTATGTGTGGAATTCATAACTTAAAATAGTCCCAACAATATGAAAGAGACAAATTTCAACGTTTGTAACAATTTATAATATCATATGTAAAATTTTGGTTTACAATTTACATCATACAGAGGCAAAATGGCCTAGACCCATTTTTCTATTTTTTCTGCACGGGCTCGGTCTACCTACCATCTCTACATGCTAAATGAGTCACCCGACGCACCTTTTGCATGACCTACACTCTTATCGTTTCACTTCCTGGTTCTAGTGCCCTACCACCCCTCCCTCTCGCATTGCACGAAATTCCACCCAAACACCTCTATCATGTTGTTGTGTGCCACGGTTTTTTGTTCTCTTGTCCTGCGGTCACCACATTACCCGACCCGAACTCTACCCATTAACAGTCTATTTCGCCCTACATGCTCACCTACTCCCCGATCGAGTTGTGTCCTTCGCTAGGTTTCAGGTTGAAATCCCCATTGTAGAAAAACACGTGGATTCATAAGCTAATTCAATTTGTTAAAGCAAGACAAGAATCTACTTCTACTCTTTACAACGGAAGCCCATAAACATCGAGCAAATGATAATTAATAGAGGAAGAGAATCAAAGGCACATAACCCAATGAATATCCAGGAAAATCCATAGTTCAAAACCCCAATATTTATTTTGTATTAATCCAGAAAATCAAGATGAAACTGCAATGCTTGTTCTCTCTAGAACAATCCCAACACTTAGCAAATTCAATCTCCACCTCATAAGCAAGCTCAAGTCCAAATCTTAACCAATTCACTAGATCTCCAACTCTTTATTCCAATTTTTAATTCCTATCAAGGATAGCTTGTATTTAAAGGGAAAGAAAACCTCTAAAAATAGTGCAATCCCTCAAGGATCTATTCCTGACTACATGTACCATCAGTGCAACTCAGAAAAATTTAAAACAAATAGTACACTATCCCTACACTCTAGTCGAAACTAGGTCTTTCTGAGAATCAACATGCATGAGTTTTTGTTGGTGGAATCTTCGGTTCACTAGAGTAACACTAATTAGGTAACTAATGTCCCAACTGACTTTTTACTCACTATTAGTTCCTGAAACTGATTGGAAATAGTTTAAGTAGATGTAACTCAATAAACTAAGTTAACTAATTACAAATCATTCATAACTCATCCCGAACTCCTATAAGTTAAGGAGAACATATACATGTTTTGTAAAAGACTTCCAATTCTAATTTCCTAAATTAATTAAGTTAATTCAACTTAATTAATTATTTTTAAATTTGTATGAGAAAATAATTCTATTTTAATTCATACTTTAATTCAAGGACAAATTAAACTGAAATTTCTTTTTGCCATTTCTCAACACTCCCTCTCAACAAGAAAGGGATTATCCCCTACCTTGATCATGTCTCTGTGAAACTCGAATTTACATCTTGGCAATTCCTTTCTCAAGATGTTAGAATATTGCTCCTCCATGGGAATGTAATATAACAACATGATCTGCCTCAATACACAATCTCTGAGATGATGATACCAGATATCTATATGCTTGGGCTGATCATGAAATCTCAATTTTGAAAGAGTTTGATATAGCTCTGATTATCAAAATAAATCACTCTCAGATCCATCTGCCAACCAAACAAACCAACCAGGATCTTCCTCATCCAGATATCCTCACATTCTTCTTGACATGTACCCATGTACTCTACCTTTGTCGAACTAAGTGCAACTCATCTTTGTTTCCTATTATAGCAAGAAACTGGAGCTGACCCAATAGTAAAGATCCCTCCTCACGTGCTTTTCCTGTCAAATGGACTTCCTTCCCAATCTGCATGGATGAATCCATGAAGCTTCACTCCCTCTATCTATTTGTACCACAACCCAAACTAAGTAGTGCCTTTGAGGTATCTCAATACATGTTTTTCCACCTTCCAATACAACTTGGTAGGCCTAACCATCACTTGAATAAGATAGTTAACTACATTACACATATCTAGTTATTTGTTCACCATATACATGAGTGAACCCACAAGTTGCCTGTAAACAATAGCTTCCACTACTTCTCCTGAAGTAGCATCTTCCTTCCTCCAGTTACGAGCTAGAGGAGTCTCCATGGGTTTACTGCTGTCCATGTGGAATCTCTTGAGTATCTCATTGGTATACTTTCCTTGAGAAACAAGAAACTCCCCGTCTCCCTTCCATGCCTCCATGCCAAGAAAGTAATGCATGAGCCCCATTTCCTTCATCTCAAAATATCTTGCAAGGTCCTCCTTGCAAGATTTGATGAGCTTCTCTACATAAAGTGCAATGATCAAAAGATTACCTTCCACCAAAATTTGATATAGGTTTGCATCTGCTTCACTCTTCAAGAAGACCAACCTAGTGAAGTAGCTATCTATCCTAGAGTACAAAGCACAGGGTTCTTGCTTCAGCCCATACAACGTGTTCTTGCTTTAACCCATACAATGCTCTCTTGAGTCGTCACACATGTGACTCATGGTCCAAGGTTTCAAAACCTTTACGCTGCTCTATGTACACCTTTTCCTCAGTCATGCCATTAAGGAAGGTAGTCTTCACATCCATCTGATGGTTTTTGCAACCCATCTATACTAATAGTGCCAAAATAGATCCAATTAATGAGTACCTTACAATAAGAGAAAAGGTCTCATCATAATCCCCTCTACCTATGAAAATAAACAAGCCACAAATATGGCCTTATGCTTCTCCACACTACCATCTACAGCTTGGTTTACCTTCTAAAGCCAACAGGAGCTCACAACTAATTTGTCATTCAGTCTCAGGACCACATCCCAAACACTGTTTTGAACTATAGAGTCATACTCCTCCACCATCGCATCAACCCAAAGTGGTTGTTACACTGCTTCCTGAAACAAAGATGGCTCTATCACAACACATGTCGCCGTAAGTGCCATGTATTCAGTGTACCTCTCTGGTGACCTCATATGTTTTTGCTTAGAAGAGGGTGCTCCCAAATTCTCTCGTGCATCATCCAACAATCTATCAGCCTCTTTAGTGCACTTTATTCCCTCTCTAGAAGACTTTCCCTGAGTGGATGTCTTCACAATCGAAATCTCTACATGTGGTTTCTCCACATCAATCTGAGGCTCCTCAACCTTGGGAACTAAAAATTCCTCCTCTGCATGTATCTCAAGCTCCCTCTCAAGGGATGCTCGCATGACCTTCTCCTCATCAAACTTGACATCCCTGCGAATCACTATCATTCAACTGGTTTGCATATACACCCAATACTTGCGGGGAGTATCAATGTACCCCACAAAGATCCCCAACTCTATTGTTTTTTCAGGCTTCTTCCATGCATCTTTGGTCACATGGAAATAAACTGATAACCCAAAAGTCTTGAAGTGATCAACATCTAACCTCTTACCAAAATAAGCTTCCTCTAGTGTTTTACTCTCAAGTATCCAATGTGGGCTATGGTTTTGAACACACACCACTATGTTGCATGCCTCAGCCCACAAGTGTAGTGGTAGGCCCTGATCATGTAACACCACCCTTACTGCCCCTACTATGCTCCTGTTCTTCCTCTCAAAAACCCCATTCTGTTGAGGGTTATGAGGTACCATTAACTGTCGTTTAATCCCTTCCACTACACAAAAGTTCTTAAAATCATTGGATACATATTCTTCACCGTTATCACTCTATAGAACTTTAACCTTCTTGCCTAACTCTTTCTTGACCAATGCTTTGAATTCACAAAAACATTGTGAATGTTTGATCCTTTCTTTACGTAAAAAATATCGAGCATTTACGAGAATAGTCATCTACAAATATAACATAATTACTATGTTTGGTAGTGGACACTGTCAAGAATTCTCCACACACATCTGAAGGCAATCTCTCGAGAATACACTCTACTCCATTGTCTGTATCTCCAAAGTAAGACTTGTTGTATTTTCCCAAAGTACAACCCTTAAATATATCAACTTGGTCAAGCGTACCATTGGGAAGACTGATAGAGATTTGTTGCAATATTTTCAAAGCTTCATGATGCAAGTGGCCAAATCGCTTGTGACACAACTCATCGATGTCCGACTCAACATATTTTATGCTTTTTAACTCAAATCAGCACAATCCGCTACCTCTATCTTATAGAGATTCTGAACTCGAACCCCTATCTTCTTTACTTGAACCATGGCCATGTGTCGAAGGAACACATTTCCTTTCGAAAATATCATAATATAGTCTTTATCCTTGAGCATTCCAATGGATACCATCTTCTTTATCAGCGTGGGTACATGCATAACATTCTTCAAGGTAAGTGGACCTACATGCTCCCTCTCGAAAGTAATAGTGCCTACACTAGTAACCCTATACTTACTGTCATGACCCATCTCGATATGTATCTTGAGATCTTTCTCCTCTAGTTCATTGAATAACTCTTTTTCGCCAGTCATGTGGAAAGAAGCTCCACTGTGTAAGTACCAGACACTTCCCATCATTTAAGACACCATGCATGCAACGAGACAAAGTCCAATTTGAACTGGGAGGCCAAAGCTTCATTTGTCACTCCTCGTGAGGACTTCTCCTTGGACTTCTTCAATAGACAATTTGTAGCAAAGTTACCCATCTTGTGCCATGTCCTACCTGCCTCCATGATAATAATCTGATTTGGAATGAGAAGTTTTACCTTTCCCCTTCCTTGCCATAATCACTGAGGCATAGTTCTCTTCATCATCAGTCTTTGATGAAGAACCATCCTCGTTGTTCCTCACAGTCTCATCCTGCATCAAATCTGACCATAGTCATTCCCAATCTGGGAGCGTCTCTCAACCATTAACAGAGTCCTGATAACTATGCTAACTCTTTGGGAATCCAAGAAGAGCAAGGCTCACCATATCCTCCTCATAAAATGTGATTCCAACACTTCCAAGTTCTTCTTGACATTGATTGAACTTGGTCAATTACTTTGGAATCGTCTCACCTTTCTCAATCTTGATTTTATGAAGTTTATCATTTAGTGCCAACTTCCTTGATCACTTCTATTGAGATACAAGTCCATCAATTTTTTCTACATAGCATGTGGAGTTTCCTTTCCATGGAGACTCAAGAGAATGTGGTCTCAAACTCCCTCAAGGATTATCCACCTTGCCTTCGCCACACACTTCTTCTATTTGGCCAAGTTATGTGCATCTGTAGTTGTTGGCTTGGGGACTTTCTAACCAATGAATTCCTTCAAGCCATTATCTTCTAGCACAACATCCATCATGTCCCTCTCGGCTACAAAATTTGAGTTGTCTTCTGAGGCATACTCAAGCCTCAACCCAACGCCATCTAAAGATCTTAAAGTATGTATGAAAATTTGACTTTCACCTGTAACCTAGGAAATAAAAACTTTGAAATCTCCTATAGAGAGATGATTTTAAATCGACGATATCTCCCTAATCCAAATTCTAATTCAGCCAATTTTTTTTGAAATTGGGTATCTCTTCCCAAGGAATCCAAGTTTGCAATTTTTCTTTTAATTTTTCAAATAAATTTTGAGAGCTTCTCTAAAAACTCTTGGCCCAAAAAAAAATCTTTCTCTGATACCATGTAGAAAATCCTTTAGATTCACAAGCTCATGTAATCTACTAAAAGAAGAGACAAGAATCTACTTCTACTCTTTATAGTGGAAGCCCATAAAGATTGAGCAAACAATAATCAATAGATGAAGAGAATCAAAGGAACATAACACAATAAATATCTAGGGAAAGCCACAACAGAAAACCCCACTATCTATTTTGTATTAATTCGGAAAATCAAGATGAAATTACAATGCTTGTTCTCTCTAGAATAATCCCAGCACTCAACAAATTCAATCTCTAACTCATAAGAAAGTTCAAGGCCAAACCTTAGAAAATTCACAAGCTCTTCAAGTCTCTATTCCAATGTGTAATTCCTATCAAGGATAGCTTGTATTTAAAGGGAAATAAAGCCTAAAAAAATAGCGCAATCCCTCAAGGATCAATTCCTGATTGCATGCACTGTCATTGAAACTCTGAAAAAGCTAAAACAAATAGTACATTGTCCCTACACTCTACTCTCAACTGGGTCTTTCTTAGAATCAACATGCATGAGTTTCTGATGGTGGAATCTTTAGTTAACTACAATAGAACTAATTAGGTCACTAGTGTCCTAACTAACAATTAGTTGCTCACTATTAGTTCCTGAAACTAATTGGACGTAATTTAACTGGACTTAACTCAACAAACTGAGTTAACTAATTACAACTCATTCATAGCTCATCTTGAACTCCTATAAGTTAGGGAGAACATATACATGTATTCTAAAAGACTTCTAATTCAAATTTCCTAAATTAATTAAGTTAATTCAACATAATTAATTATTTTCAAATTTGTATGAGAAAAGAATTATATTTTTATTCACAGTTTATTTCAAGGACAAATTAAACTGGAATTTCTTGTTTGCATTTTTCAACACCCATCTCTCACACTATGACTATGATAGCTCATTCGATAATGCCTTCTCACCACTTCAGCATTCATAATATATATCGTGTCTATCATGTTTCTTGAGGGGCTTCGACATATCAAGTTGACCTGTCCACCATGTCCATGACACCCCTATGTTGCATCGACCCATTAACATAATGTTGTCCACTGCCATGCTATAAATCAACCACAGTCGCCCTATCCAACACTTAGTCAATTTTCCACTTTTCCTTTGTCACTCTGTTCATGCGTCCAAGTGTGCACTCCTCGTCGCACTTGCCAAACGAGTTCGCCAAGTCAAGTTTTCCCAGCGTGTTAACTCACCTGAGTGCACCACCGCCCAGTCACCTGCTACACAGGTTGCCTGGGCACGCCCTCATTTCATTCAACTGCCTGTCACGCCTGCCCATCACACAACCACCTACCACACATGGGTCTCACAGTCATGCCTGTCTCCTGTTTTCAGTTAAGTGCGCATGTGTTGGATGCTCAACTCACCCGAGGGCAATGATGTTGACTCAGGGTCATGATATCCTTCCCCACGTGATTCATTTTCATCCTCAGCGGTCCTATTGACCATATGAGCACATCATCATACTCAACAATCTCCTTCTTCCGCCTCCATAGTGAATCCTTCCCTTCCAATCTACCTTCCTCTTGTTCGTTCTTCAATCGAATGAAGAACTCCTGTCGTGCAACACTCCCAACACTTGTCCTCCTAAGATCCAATATTTTGTGAAAAATCAAGTTTGGCCGATCCATAATCATAGTTAGTCCTGTTGGTGGTGTTGTCCTCTTAGGATGATATGCATAAAGTTTAAATCTCTTGAGCTTACTCATATGGAAAATAAGATGTTTTGAATGCATGTGGTTCGGAATATCTAGTTCATAAGAAACTTCCCCAACTTTATTTTTCACCAGGAATGGTCATTCATACTTCTTTGTCAAATATCTTGCATCCCTTTCAATGGTTGAAATTAATATCTAGTGATCCTTAGAAAAACCATATCCCCAACATCGAAGTGTGTGTCTTGTCTACCCATATTTGCCCATTTCTTCATTCTTCTTATAGCATCATGCAATTGCACCCATGATAAATCCAAAGACTCCTCACATGCTCTCAAAAATCTCTTTGCATGTGGACTCCCTGAAAATCCTCTCGGTAGCACAACGTGTGGAGCAACTAGCACCTATACATTGACCAAATCAAATGGACTATACCTATTTATGGAAATCTTCTACATATTGTAGCTAAACTGATCCAAATCTAAGAGTTGAGGCCAATTATTTTGATCATCCATCACATAATGTCTTAAGTTGTCCTCCAATAGTGCATTAATCTATTTAGCCTGCCCATCTGTCTACAGATGGTAACTCGAAATCTGTAGAAACTTCGTCCCAACCAACTTGAACAAAGTGGTCCAAAATCTGATTGTAAATCATGGATTTTGGCCTCACACAATACTCAATGACATCCCCTAAAACTTCACAACATTCTTGAAGAATAGTTCAGCAGTCTTCTGGGCCCCACATGGTATCTTCATCATAATGAAGAAGAAATACTTAGAGAAATTATCAACAATGACCACAACTCCATTATACCCTTGTACCTATTGTAACTAAGTGATGAAATCCATGGAAGCACTCATCCATGGTTTCTATGTAACCAATAAAGGCTGAAAAAATCCTCTCTATCTTTGGTTAAGTGATTTTTCATGCTGAAAAATGATGCATGTATGCACATACTCCTCTACATCCTCCCTCATCTTCTCCCAAAAGTACCCTCTCTCCAATAATGTCAAAAAATGATGCTGCCCTGGGTGGCCAACCCATGGAGAATCATGGAACTTCTTCAAGAGGTGCCTCCTAATTCTAGATTACTTCGGAATGTAAAGTTGGTTCTTGTAGAAGAAGCGTCCATCTCGCAAGAAAAAATTCTAACTCTTCCCCAACTTCACCCGGTTTAGAATTCACTTCATCTAAATATCATTCTCCACACTAGCTCAAAGTCTACTCTCCATTTCATTGGTCATTTATAACTGACTCCTAATGCGCTCAAATAGATCCTATCCTTCCTCAAGTGAAGCTAATTGTCCCTTCCTATTGAGGGAATCTATAACTGCATTGGGTCTCCCTGGTCTATACTCAATAGTCATGTCAAACTTTTCCAAGAAGTCTTGCCAATGAGCGTGCTTTACTAAGAAGTTCGGTTGGGATGCAAATAACTCGTTGCAATTTTGTTAGTCTTGACAACAAAAGGCTTCCTAATCAAGTAATGCCTCTATATCGGTAAACAGTGGATGATCACAATCATCTCTTTCTCATGAATCAGATACCATCGCTCTCTATCCTACAATTTCTAACTCTTATATGCCACCGAATGCCCATCATGCAAGAGTAATCCCCCTATTGTAAAATATGAAGCATCAGTGTGCACCTCAAATGGTCTCTCGAAGTGAAGTAGCCTCAGTATTGGTTTTGTAACCACCTTCCTCTTCAAGTCTTCAAATGGTGCTAACAAATGATGCATGTATGCACATACTCCTCTATATCCTCCCTTATCTTCTCCCAAAAGTACCCCCTCTCCAATAATGTCAAAAAATGATGCTTCCCTGGGTGGCCAACACATGGAGAATCATGGAACTCCTTCAATAGGTGCCTCCTAAGTCCAAATCACTTCGGAATGTAAAGTCGGTTCTTGTAGAACAAGCATCCATCTTGTAGGAAAAAATTCCAAGTCTTCCCCACCTTCACCCGCTTCAAAATGCTCTTCATTTGAATATCATTCTTCACGCTAGCTCGAAGTCTACTCTCCATTTCATTAGTCATTTGCACCTGAATCCTACTATGCTTAGCTCGATCCTATCCTTCCTCAAGTGAAGCTAACTATCCCTTCTTGTTGAGGGCATCTCCAACTATATTTAGTCTCCCGGGTCTATACTCAATAGTCATGTCGAACTCTACCGAGAAGTATTGCCAACGAGCGTGCTTTACTAACAAATTCGGTTGGGATGCGAATAACTCATTGTAATTTTTTTATTATTGACAAAAAAAGGATCCCCAATCAATTAATGCCTCTATATCGGTAAACAGTGGATGATCACAATCATCTCTTTCTCATGAATAAAATACCGTCACTCTCTATCTTGTGAATTCTAACTCTCATATGCCATCGAATGCCTGTCCTACAAGAGTAATCCCCTTATCACAAAATATGAAGCATCATTGTGCACCTAAAATGGTCTTTCGAAGTGAAGTAGCCTCAGTATCGGTTTTGTAACTATCCTCTTCTTCAAATATTCAGATGGTGCTCAACAGGTTTTCATCCAATTCAATTACTTATCCTTCTTTAGAAGGTTTGTTAGTGGATCAGTCACCTTGGGGTACCCCTCTACAAACTTCCGTTGGGAGTTGTTCATCCCCAAGAACACCTTCATATCATGGACATTCTTCGGTTCGGCCCAATCCTCAATCACCTTTATCCTGCTTGGATCCATTGGTATGTGACCTTGACCCACTATGTGTCCAAGGAATGAAATCTCAATCTAGGAAAACGTACAGTTCAACTTCTTCAAGTACAACTGACTCTTCTTCAGTGCCTCAAATACCAAAGCCAAGTGCTTCTTATTATCCTCCATGTTATCACTAAATATCATGATTATATTCAAGTATACGACCATGAACAAATCCAAATGTGGACAAAAAAAGCATTCATCAAAGTGAAAAATGTGGAAGGGGTGTTGCACAACCCAAATGGCATGACAATGAACTCAAAAATTCCATACCTCATCACAATTGTGGTCTTCTTCTCATTCCCCTCTGTTATGCCTACATGATACTACCGCAGGGGCTTCACTCAATGAACCTTTGACATATCACATGTGTTCATGGAATATTAAATAATACTCTTAATTTTACTACATATTGGAAAATACCTCTAAAAATCACATTATTTAACCCCCTACTAAACGAACTCAATACACCTTGCCAATTTAAAAAACCCTAATTTCACTAGATATTGTAGGTATCCATTTTTTCATTAACATTTTTTCTACCCCTTTATATTTTTCATTAACTTTGAGCTTCGTTTTTTATACCTGTCAATATAAAAACCCTTTACCCCTATATAACCCCCAATATCTTATGTCATTTTTTCATCAATATATATCCCTCAATATGAATACACGTGGTATGGTATTTCTCCCCCAGTGAAGCCCCTGTGGATAATACCCATGCCTCAAGTCTAGCTTGAAAAAGACTCAGGATTTCACAAGGTTGTTGAAGCAATTCACAACAAGTGGAATCTATTCTTTATCATTTTCTTATCAAGAGAACAATAATCACAACACATCCACAACTCATTTGTATATTTCTTCCTTTGGAACAATATTGGAGCACCATATGGGGACCTTGAAGGTCGTATGAAACCTGCATCAGCCATATCCTTCAATTGTCATTTCAATTCCTCCAACTCCAGTGTTGACAAATGATAAGGAGATTTTGCGAGAGGTTACTTCCCTAGCTCTAGCTCAATGTTATGGTCCACTCTACATTTCGGTGGAAGTACTTTAAGCAACTCATCAGGCATCAAATCTGCATATGTTTCCAATACATCATAAATATGAGCTAGAATAAGTGTCCCCACTCCAACATCGTCCTCAACTTCCCTGATGACTATCGCATATGTCTCAACATCTAAATCCTGCATTGCCTTATTCATACTTAGCGCAGAAACATGTCGCACCTTCCATTCCCTTCTCTGTTGGTGAGTACGTAAATCCCATGTCCGTGTTTCTCAAATCAACATGATCTCATCCCAAAAGCGGACAACAATTGCTTCGTTTCCCTTCAGAAAAAATTGCCTGAATATCATGTCAAATTCATTCACCTCCATCACCGTGAAGTCTAAACAACCTTGCCAATCTACAATTCGAATTGGCACTTCATATGCCAATCCAGAAATAGCCTTTGAGTTCACTGCCTTAACCTCCACATTGGTTGCAACAATCTACAACCAAACTTCATTCGCTAACCCTATCGTCATAAAATTATGTGTGGCAGTGGTGTCCACCAAGGCTTGGATGGCTCGTCCATGAATCTCGGCCAAGTCAAGAAACACCTAACTCTACAGTAAATTTTTCTTTTGCTCCAAAACTTCGGTTTTCATACATCTTCGGTCTGTGAAACATTATGTTGTAATTGATATGATACCATGTATCACAACTCCATTTCGTTTTTCCTAATTGGAGTAATGTGTGACACCAGCTAAGCACTCATACATAGTTTTTTCCATTTTTGTTTTATGGACTATGCCTACAATCATCTTCATTAATTTCATCATAACAATTATGTGCCGAATTCATAACTTAAAACAGTCAAAACAATATGCAAGACACCAATATCAACACTTGTAACAATTTATAATATCATATGTAGGATGCAATATATCTGTGCCCAATATTCAAACGAGCTCATGCTCCCAGCAATACCAATTTATGCGCGTGATTGTGCTCTTAGACGTTAAATGGAACAGGCTAAAATAATTTAGATATATATTCATGTGGGAATACAATACTTTGTTCATTTCTATTATTTGATGAACTTGTAGATGTAGAAGCCAATTTTGTTATCGATAAATGTTTCATTTAAAATGTGCTTGAGATACTTTATAAAGAATTACCAGATTTTTGTTTTATATGAATCAATGTTATATAGGATAGGATTTCTAATCATTGAGATTTTGAGTTCTGTTTTATATTGATTATAGGTTTTCTTCTTACATTGTGTTATAGAATGGTAATGTTCATGATGAAAACAGTAACAAATTGATCTTTGTTCTTTATTCACCCTTTATCTTAACCTGAAATAAGGTAGCGGTAAAATAGTTAAAAATATATAATTCAATAATATATATTTAGATTATATAATAATGATAGCATGACTATATAATGAAACTTATTGAAGATATGAGATGTTATAAGATTTTGGACTTGTTAAATATTATATATAATATATATTATTATTTAAATTTCATGTAGCATTTTTTTTTTCTCTACAAATACTAACTTCTATTAATTGAAAGGCAAAATATTTTTACATATGATCGAGGCGTAACAACACTCGTCAAAAAAAAACTTCCCCATTACAGACATGAGTTGGGGAAACCAATTACAAAGTGCAAGAGACCAAAATCAGACATAGAGAGAGACATGCTTTGCCAAGAAAGAGAACTGAGCCAGCACAGAGACACAAAAGACATTGCAACCCATCATATAAAGAGTCATCAAATTCCCATCTCGGTGCCAAAAAACAGTAGGACAATTGCATAGTAACCTGACCATAAGCTTGAAACCGCAGCCGAAACAAAAAGAGATGGTCCTGAGTGGCGCTACTTCTCCTTTGCTGGGTCATTGTCCTTCTTCTCATCTCGAGCAGTGTCGCCAGTCTTCAAACCTTCATTACCACTTAAATCCCTGTCAGGGATAGCTATGGCATGTTCCGCCTCGCCATGAGTTCTGTCCACAGCTGCAGGTCCTGTGTCTTCAAGTGGTGGAAGATTTTTTAGAAAAGCCTCCTGTCCATCTTTCTCTTTTTCCCAATTTTCCATGTTGTCTTTGCCCGAGGAGTTCTCACTGCTTGGAGAGGGATCAGGGGTGATGCAAGCTAGGGGGGAGACAAGGTTTTCCTCTTCCGAGAGTATAAGGGTAATGTGGGCAGTGACTAGGGGCGTGTGCAGATTACTTTGAAATTTGAAGTGCGTTGTTTGATAAGCACTATTCGGCCTAGGTTTCCGACCAGAGCCAACAGAAAGCCTAGCTTCATGAGCGGGGGAGGGATTGAATGGTTTCGTCGTCGTTTTCATGGCATGACCAACTAGAGGATGCAGACGGGTGTCATGGCACCCCCTAGAACTGAGTTGGGTGAGGCAAGAGGGATGCCCAACAGAGCTAGCGACCGACACCACAGCATGACAGAGCTTATAGACAGCCACAAAAATTGCAAACAATGATAGAGAGCAAGAATCCAGAACAGGGGAGAAATTACCCTTGAGAGAGATGGCTTTGAGCCCGCGACAATGCACCAAATTTAAGCCATCACCCACAACTCCCGTAAACTAGGTTCTATTACCGCACAACAGAGCACAAAGCTTGGTGAGTGAACCATGGATCGACATGATTATCAGGAGCCATATTGCGTCGATCAATGCAGAACTTAAATGCAAATCTTCCACCCGATCTTGCATTAATACTCATTCCCTGCTCGTATGAGGTTACATCCCGGGAAACCACGTTGCTCTACAATTGGCAGTACTGGGCATTAACTTTATGCATGGAGAACTATGATACCGGTAATACCACCCAGATCTGGGAATTTTAATTAATTTATTTAAAAATTATTTAAAAAAATATAATATTAATTTAAATAAATTTTTCTATAATAATTTTTATTTAATTCTAATTGAAAACAATATGTAATTGAACAATAATGTAAGTTTAAGTGGAATAATATATATATATATATATATATAAATATAATATATATATATGGGTAATAAGTAGTTTATATAAATTGTTTATTTGCTTTCTTTGTTTCACCCGAAGAACTTTTTGTCAAAAGTTAATCCATCTATTTGCATTCTCGTATTAGACCTGAATTTGTCTCTCTCTATTAACCAATGCAAATTGTTCCTTCCATTCATAAGGCTTGTCAACCTGAAGATTAAGGGTAACATTGATAAAATTGGTTTAGCATCATTTTCAATTAGAGTTGAAAATGAATAAAATTAAATAAATGTGTACAATGTAGAAGTTGATTTTTAAATTGTAATAATGGTTAAAAAAATATTTATTTATTTATTTTCCATAAATAATTACGAAATCCAATACTTCACAATCTAGTAATTGCAAATTTTTTTTAATTTTGTTTTGGTTTAGTACCATTTTCAATTGTAGTTAAAAATGAATAAAATTAAATAAATGTGTACAATGTAGAAATCGATTTTTAAATTTTAATAATTATTTAAAAAATTTATTTATTTTCCATAAATAATTACTAGGCCCAATAC